>BQNB010000564.1:55102-166828 GCA_026074375.1 Tanacetum coccineum | reverse complement strand
GGTTTGTTAAACCAACCGCACCCCTATGGGTGGTCTGTTAAACCAACGCACCCTTTAGGTGGTGATGGTGGCTGGTGGTGAGGAGGTGACGAGGTGATGGTGAGGTTAATGGTGGTGATAAGGGTGGCGATGATAGTGATGGTGTGGTGATAGTGGCGGTAGAGGTGATGATATGGTGTCGGCTGTGGTGGCAGTGAAGATGACAGAGGTGGCGTCGGCGGTGGAGGTAATGATAATGATGGCGTGCGGCTGAGGAGGCTGCTGTGGCGGCCGGAGGTATTCCGGTGATGGCGCCGAAAGTAATGAAGAGGAGGAGGTGGTATGCTAGGTTATTAAGAGAAAATGAATGAAACCCTAATGAGTTTAATATATATATTATAAAGTTTAAAAAATGTGACAAGTATATATTAGTTTGGGGTTAATGGTGTAAATGTTACTAGAGGGACCGGAAGTGTAATTTTTGTTAATTAATGGTTCGGGACTCGCTTAGGCTAGTTAACGGATGATTCAAAACACGAGAGTTGCGTCATTGTTTTCCAAATAATTTTTCCTACGAAAATGAGTATTTACACGACTATTATTTCATAATTGTTTTATAACATTTATTTAAAATGTTTATTATTTATTTGTGTATCACTGAGTATCACGGGCAAGCTTTGTCCGTAAAATGAAACTTTAATTTAAATATTCGCGTTTTTAACAAACGTTTTTGAAATGAAATGTTAAATAATTTATTAAATTTATTTTTATTAAATAAATTTTGATAATTAAATATAATTTAATTATTATCGTGTCGGTACGTGTTGTGTGCGGTTTTCAAAATTTACGAGATATTTTCATTTTCAAGCCAAATGAGATTGAAAATCAAATTTATAAACGACAATTATGTAATAATAAATATGATTTATTATTTAAATATGTTCTAAAAATTTACCGGTTACGCAGTAATCGCTTTTATGTGACAATAAAAGGTCAAAAGGTCAAAAGTCAAGTCAGACCCGAAAAGTCAAAGGGTAAAATAGTCATTTAAAGTTTCAAAAATTCCCGGTTGTTACACAAAACGTTATTGTTTAAGACCCTTAGATCGATCATAGAAGATAGATCTAGGGGTAATAACCAAGAGGAATCGATTTATTGTATTAAATGATTAGGGATTGATGGCGGCTGAAATCTCCTTTTTCTCTCCCAAAGGGAGAGAATTTTTTTAAAGTTGAGTGTAAATAAAAGGAAAAATATATAATATGTTTCTTATACTATTGTTATTAATGTTATCACTTTTCATACTATGTCACGCTTGATTAGTGAATTGATGCAAAAAGTTTATGATTTTAAAGGAAAACGTATTCACCCCCTCTTCCCGCTCTACATTTTCTATAATTGGGTTAATTTCATATATACCCAATTTGAACCTTGAAATAACATATTTACCCAACCAAAGTTCATGATGTCATATATACCTAATTTAAACATCAAATTTGTCATATTTCCTCAATATTCTAATATTTAACTTATTAAAACTCAATTTACATATTTAAATACTAATTATACCCCTTTCAATTAGCCTTATGTTTTATGTGACGTGATCATGAACATATTTGGCATCTTCATTTATTTGGTATCATGATCGATAGATGTATTTTTAGGTGGGGGATCATGGCAGACCTTTTTGCAAGTGTTATTGCGTTCTTGTACAAGTGTTATTGCGTTCTTGTACACAATAACTATTTGTAAAATGTTTTCACATATAATAGTCAAATCAATTTAATCCATCTAAAACCATTTCTCTTTTGAATAATCGCGTGACTTTGTCAAAATTATAGATGTAAACTTCATGTGGTTGCTTAACGCTAAAAAATTAAACTGTATATGAGTAGTTAAATGGGCAAGGGTCAAAAGTGTTAGATTAATGTTTTTACTGCACTAAGCACCTTTTAACAATTGGTTTCATAAGAAAGAACAGAGAACAAAGAACAAAGATCCTTATATGTTTTAATTGAAATATTGTTCCTAGTATTAATTTTACAATGGGGGTATAGTAGGTATATGATAATATGAAATGAATTTCAATTGCTTTAATTAATAAAGTTTGGTAAATAGACAATTTTAGTGTTTTTTTGTATGCCTGGTTTCTGGAATCGACATTGTGAGTTCGACTCCCTCTTGGACAAATATGCAATTTAATGTTTTTATATTGGTTTAGATGGAATTCATGCCACTTCTCATAAATTGGTACCAAAAGCCTCGTAGATCTTATTTTAAAAGACAGTGGTTTTCCAAAATAGAATTATGATCTATGCATCAATTTACCCATGAGGACGATTATAGTAAGAAATGTGTTTCTGTATGTTATACTCGAACGTATTTGTTATTCAAAAATCTTTTGTTATACGAGCTTGAAAAGTTTTCGTAAAAAATAAAATAAAGTTTTCTTAAAACAAGGTCGAGATAAAAGTTTTAAGTTTCATGTTATGTCTTGGGAACAAATATATGTTTAGTATCAAGTTTATTAAGTTTTATACTTGTTCTTTTCACCCGTCAAATTATACAGTTTTTTACATATAAAAACGTATGGATTAGCGTTAGGGATGGATCCTTACTTACAGGACCGAATTCGTATAATAGGTTTCATCGGATCCGTCGGTACAGTTTTCAAATTTTGGTCATCTTGAAAATTCATAGTAAATTAATCTGCATCGGAGTTGATGATCTTGTCTAAAACCTATTTTTGAGGTTTGCAGAATGTTCTTTTAAACCAAAATTAGGTCTGCGGGTCTTAATTCGAAGTTTAAGTGAGCCAAATAAGCAAAATGCTATAGAGTGTCCAAAATATTAAGATTCATTTTAGTGTAAAAACTTAAACTTTCTAGTCAGACGTTTTATGTTGATATTCTTTGAACGTTGATGTATTTACTTTTGAAATTAATATGGATTTGGTCTGACCTAGAAAATAGGGGGTGGGGACTAATCAAGCTTTTTATATACTTTATTTATATTTTATTACACAAAATGAAAAAAAGTATTTTTGTGTGCTATGCTACTAGTTTTACTTTGTATATCTTATTTGTATGCCTGTTGCAATTTTTAGTTGAGCTTTTCATGAAACATAAGTATCAACCATACCATGTTATTCATTTGTTCGTTTTTCGATTTCATGTTTATGCACAATAGGACTTTTTCTAGATTTCGTGCACTAAGTTGAGAAATTGTTTTTGCATTGCATATATGCATACATCACTTTCTTTTTATATGTTATATCAAAATCTTGAAAAAGTTATAAAATTTAGTAACTAGCTATGAAATAAGAACTAAAAAGCTAGTCAAGCATATTGAAAAATATTGTTTTACACAATCATCCTTTTAATAGTTCAAGTGTTAAAATGTGTTACCACTATTGGTATTAACTTGAAATGAAACATTCACTTGATAAAGTTATATTAACATGTAGTATTTACACAAGTCATTAGTAGTGTATGTGACTGGTTAGGATAATTGTTATACATATAATATGTGCATATTGAACATAATAACAAATTACTTTCCACACATACAAATTAGAGTAGTAATTTTTACTTATCGTTTTTTATCTCACACTCAAGACTCGGATAAGTCTTAATGGAACACATACCAGGATTCTTTAATTTGATTTCTTTCTACGAGTGAAAAGTGGGGGCTTAAGAATATCTTGAGTAGTGAATCAACTATTTATTCGAAATATGATTTTATTCACAAATTCGGACTCCTTTCCGGTTTTGAGTATGAACACGAAACCGAACATATTATTTGCTTATAACTAAGGATATATCAAATTGTAACACAAATTTATAACCCTATGTATTATCCTAATTCTTAATGTTTAACCACCCTCAGTTGACGACATGAAAATAATTATGTCCTTTTCAAGATGACATAAGGATATGAATCGGTTTACAACTCACACTTGTAATAAAGATGTAATATTAAATCTACGTATTCAAATGGCTGTGTTCCAAACCTTAAATCGTGAATATGACTAAGATATACAACAAAGTAGGATTGACAACTTAAATATATCGTCCAAAATATTCAAGTAAATTAATTTTCAATGCAATTATTAATTATCATATCCAAAAATCCAAACACGAGCCCAACAACATATGTTGAAATCGCTCATCCAATCCAAAACATTAACCCTCAGTTAATAACAGACTCACGGGTCTCTAAATAAGAAACACGTAGTTTCGTTTACTCCCAAGTGGATATATGCTCCTTGTGACTAAGTATATTCACCTCACTCCAAAACGCAAACTAAAAATAACAAATTTTTAACCTTCTATTGGGACGGATCCCACAGATCTCTCAAAAGGGATCCGTCTGCCTTAGGCAAGGGATCCGTCAGAAAACAGTTGCATTATTTCCCCACAACACTGATGAAACCTTAATTTGTATCTTATTTTGATCAAAAAGCTAAAATAATCTCGCGAGTGGGTTATTAAAGTTTTCTAAAAAGGTTTTTAAAACTAAAAATTAGGAAAACTGGACATCTTTATTTTCTAAAAATTTATTTTTGGTATTGTAGTTAGCTGGTGGGAGCAAAAAGCCACAATTTACCTCTACAAGCTCTTAAGATATCCAACCACTCCTTGTTTATCATCTAACTTATAGCTAACTCTATCATCTTTTGTTATTTGTAAAAGTTTTTAAGTTTTTCAAACGCTCAGTCTCAAAAGTTAAGGGGAAAGCTAGAGTGCAATACTCAGTTAAGTTAGAATCTCTCATATTCTAGCCTTATGCAACGCGTGGATAGAAATCCTCGTTATTATTAATTGTTCTTGTGTGAAGGTTTGGTTAGTGGTTTTTCTTCAGAGATTTACGTCTACATTTACACCTTTCTTTCTCCATTATTTTTCTTTTCAAGAGTTTACAACACACTTCATCGCTCTTTCCTCTTTCCCAAAGTTTTTCCCCAGTTTTTATTATTAAAAATAACTCTAACATACACCTACCCACACAAAACGTCCATTTTGTTTGTGGGTAACCATGAATCCTGACTTTTTTTCCAACTAATCCAAGAGGTTTGAGCCTATTGGCACACAAACTCGAGCCTCGTAAATCCCTACCATTTTTGGTAAGGTTGACATGGCCACTTTATACAGTAGATGTTTTCACCTAGAACTCGAGACCTCTCACATATAGTATTGATAGTCATAAACCTTTTATTGCTAGACCACTTCGAGTAAAGGGTAGTTAAGAGAGTCATTTCTTGCGGCAAAGTTGGGTGAAAATGGTATTTCTAAGCAGAGACAAAGTGAAAATGGACTTGCCGATGAATTTTATCATACCATACTTCTCACCCGTACAAAGATTTCATTTTCTAGTTAACTTTCAAAGATTACACAATGCTAAAATATACGTTGATGATACAAGAATTAAGCGGTATCACTTAAGGCTAACAATCAACGAGGACCGATGCTTATTAGTATGTGATTATGGATGATTTGTGTGTATCTTGAGCTTAAGATCTGCTAAGATAAGAAGACCGTTAGTCTCACCGTGTGAGGGGCTTCCATGATCAACCTCGAGCGTGAGAATTAGTACACGATTTAGTGAGGCAAAGATTAAGATCAAGAGAGAGTTTGTGAGTATGAGTGATTTAGTTAGAAAGAACCTTCCTTTTAGTACCAAGTGGATTGGTATTTATAGTGATCCTTTCTTTGACGTTATCCTCGAATCACAGGTGGTGGAACACGCTATTACCTGTTAGGTAATAGCCTTCTTGTGCTGTAACTATCATGTCATGTCTCGTTATCCGAGCCTTCTTGGTGTTACTATTTAACTTTTGATAGTACTTGGGTCTGTTCCATCACAAGTAACTAATTTTCTACCCATTTGGGGAAAACTTGGTCAACACTTTTCTCTAGCGTATCTGTCGTTTCCTTTTTAAGCGACTGACGTGATCCATGACTTGGAATCCACTAAGCGTCGCATTATAGCGGAAGAGTGCTTCGCCAAGCAAACCTGGATGGTGGTTACACACCTTGTGTTCGGTCTGGGCTTAGATAGGAATATGTGCATGGCGGTGTGCGCTCTTTGCACATATTTCCTCATTTTGAGTCGTGATCTGCCCCTTAGATTTATCGGTGAGTTATAGGGAGTCTTCCGTCCTATACGTCATCATGTTCTCCTAGTCTAGTTTGATTGTAATCTCCAATGAGAATATATATATATATATATATATATATATATATATATATTCTAGCTTTCCATCCCTGAAATATACTGCATGCGATTCCCGTAGTGCATTCTACGCGTCTCGTGTTGGGTAACTGTGCCCGACCACTATTGTCGTAAGATTCTAGACTGATGTGAGTATTGGCGGCGCCCTATTCGACCGTTGGTTACCCGTTAATCGTGACCCTTTATTTTAGGTTGATTAATCTTGGTCTTCCATTGGGAAGCGAACCGTCATGTCATTTCCTGAGCCATTGGATGTGTCATTTTGATCCTTGTGCAACACCTATATAAGGCCTCCATCTTCTTCACTTTTCCTTTTACTGTTTTTCAAAAATTCACACCCAAACATTATCATCCTCCCTTGCTTCACCATTCTTAAGTTCTATTCATCCACTAACCAATTCAAGGTGCGTTAATCTTCTTATAATGGCGCTTGATACTTTTCATTCTAAATTAACCGCAATAGAGTTTGATACTTTTGTAATGATTATGGGATAGGGGTGAATTTGGTTCGGAATTACCCAGACCAAACAATTTGATTTGAGACTTCCCCAAGGGGAAGATTGGTGTTTACACTTGGTTCTTCGAGTTTGCCAGCTTTCGTATTCCTTTTTCCACCTTTTTTTGCATGTCTTGGCACATTTTAGGATACACATCTCCCTGTTGAATGTTCTTGGGGCTTCCCAAATTAGTCACTTTAAGATTAGTTGTCGGGCCCATGGTGGTGTGCTCATTACTCATATTTTCCGCCGTTTTAATCTTGTCACCGCCCTTCCTACTAGTTGGATTACCATAGCGAAGAGGCGTAAGAAAAAAGATACTATCGTCCTTGTTTGTTACACCGAGCCTTTTGACTCCCTTAAGGGATGGAGGGACAAATTTTTCAAGGTTTACTCCTTTGTGGCTCCTATTGTCATGCGGTGGTTTGATGGGAAAGATTTCTCACGGGATTCTCTGGTGGATAGGTTTGATGGTGACTTGAACCTTGAAACCATTCTAAATGATAACCTTACCAGGATGAGAAGGTACCCCGAGGAATTCCTTATGCTGATAAGATTGAGCCGGTTGTGGTACGCGCCTATGGCCCATCATGCTTTTTATGATGAGAATAAGGAGGGTAGGTTTTAGGATATTCGAATGCTTTACTATGTTCTATTTTTATTTGGATTTTTTCTAACTGTCTTCCCTTTTTATTTGTTGAGATGAGGATTCAGAGTTTTATCAAGGTTGCGAACCCCTTTGATGTTGTTTGTGGTAGGGGTGTTCGTGGGGCGGTTCGGTTCGGTTAGTTGCGAGATTTTAACTATCCATCGCGAGGCGGGTAAAAACCTAAAACCGAACCGTACTAGGCGGATAACCGGAGATGCGGGTACCAAAGTGAGCGGTTAACCATGCTTCAGGTCACGGTTAACCATTTTAGATGTTTAACCGTATAAACGATACAATGGTCTAGAACGTAAAATGTCATTTTAGTAAAATTAAATGACATTGAATAGATAATAGTCAAATAAAAGTTATTCGGTTACAATAAATATATTTAAATATTCATACATAACATATTAACAGAAAAATATTTATTCGGTGTTTATTGATTATGATCACATCAATCAATTTTCATACATAGATGTTTAGAAATGTTTACTTTAGAAACAAAAAATTCGTTATACAATAATGTAGTGCATAATATAATTAATACATGTATAATTATTTAAATATATAGTTAAAAAACCTTCACGTATATTATGTACGGTTCGGATCGGTTAACCGCGGACATCTACAAATAAAAACCAAAACTGAACCTGATAAGCGGGTTTTTTCGGTTTTGGTTTTTTCTCTTTCGGTTTCTTCGGTTTTGGGTTTTTTTGGTTTTGGATTAAGCAGTTCGGCTTGGTTCTTCGGTTTCTCATATTTTTTTGAACACCCCTAGTTTATGGAGAGGAGAAGATGGAGGAGAATGAAAGACCTGTGTTGGAGAGAACTGCTGACGTAGTTACTCAGCCTTCAGATCAGATTATTAGCTTACTTGATGCCCTTGCTAATCAAGTGTTGCCAACCACTGCTCTCCCTCCTCCCGTGTTCGATATTAGAAAGAGGGTGGCTAGCGAGAGACTCCTACCAGAGAGTCTACTTTAAAAAAGTAGAAGGGTATGGCGGGGTCTAGCTCTATTAATACTTCGGCCAGGGAGTCTACTTCGAAAGGACAAAGAGGTACGATGGGGTTTAGTTTAGGAAAAGCCTCAGTGCCTTTATTATATGCTGCTTATCCATCTGACCCGACCGTTGATACTAAGGCCGGGGAATTTGTGCCTGCTATTTCTTTGGCACCTGCCAACTGACTTTCTGTAAAGGGTGCTAGTAATAAATCTAAGGTTTCTAAGAAGCAGGTTTCTGAGAAAGGCCATTTAGTGATTAAACCTTCATTGTCCACTCCTTTGGAATCCGATATTAGTTCATCTAACGAAGCCACGGATGACTTGACTTATTCTAAAGCTGGTTCCAGACAACTTTTTTTAAAGAATGTAACAAGACTACCACTTCTCTGTCTTCTACTTCCACCCGCTCACGGCCACTGGTGTGATGGAAAATGTTTAGAGCATCGGCTTGCTTCGAGAAAAGCTCACAGAGGCCATCTTGCTTAGAGAATCGGCTTGCTTATTTTGGCTTCTCAGCACTTATGTGATGGAATATGTTCTAAACTTGCTGATCAATTCTTTTGCTTTACTCAGGTACAACTTCATGCTATCTTCCTTTGCCTGATAAAGGTCATTGATTTGATTTTCCACGAGCTTGGAGTCCACAAATGCACCTATATCCTTGACCCCCATGGTCTCCGTGATCCTTAATCCGGCCAATTATGCCTCATACTCTGCTTCATTGTTTGATGCATTAAACTCAAAGCGTAAGACACAATTAAGCTCAATACCTTTCGGGCTTGTTAGTATGAGACCGATACCAGAACCTCCATCATTTGATGAGCTGTCGGTGAACAATTTCCAAATGTTAGCGGCTCCCTTTGTTAGTTCTTCCACTAGTTCCTCGGCTAGGCTTGCTTTTTCGAATGGTACTTCAGCTAAGAAATCTGCGAGAACTTGACCTCGGATGGAAGTCTTTGTTCGATAGCTTATGTCGTGTTCACCTAGATCTATTGTCTACTTTGCTAGTCTCCCTGAGTTTTCTGTTTTCTGATAAAACTTTCTTTATAGGTTGATCAGTATTCATCGCAATTTGGTGGGCTTGGAAGTATCTCCTTAGCCTCCTTGCCGCGTGGACAAGGGCTAATTACCAGTTTTTCTATAAGTGAGTAGTTAACTTCTGGGGGTTTCACTACCCGCCCAACAAAGTATACTACTATTTGTTTGTCACCCCGTTCTGCAAGTAAGACGGTGCTAATTGCATCTTTCGCCGCTGATAAATATATTATCAACGTTTCTCCTTTGATGAGAGCGGTTAGAGTTGGAAGCTACGTCATATGTTTCTTCGTTTCTTTCAAAGCTTTCTCTGCTTCCTCTGTCCAAGCAAAATTGCTCCTCTTGATGCTCCGCTTTAAAGTTTTGAAAAACAGTAGCGATTTTTCTGTCGCCTTTGATAGGAATCTGCTCAGGCTTGCAAGTTTTTCGTTCTGGCTCTGCATGTCTTTTAGTGTTCTGGGGGAGGGCATGTTGATTATGGCTTGGGCTTTTTCACCACAAGCCTGAATTATGTCCTTGCTTATGGTGTGTCCTAAGAACATTTCTTCCTCTGCCCCAAACATACACTTTTTGGGATTTAACTTCATGTTTATCCTTCTCAACGTGCGAAACGTCTCTTCAATATCCCTTATGACTTTTTGCTCGCCATGTGTCACACCCCCAAAATCATGCAGCGGAAAGGTAACCGGGGGTCATGACTTTATAATACAAGAACACAAGATACAAAGAGAATGACCTCTATATAAGTCGTTTTAGAAAAATACATTGTTGATTCATTTAAATTAAAATAGTTTAATAATACGACAAATTTCCATAATTTGCGTTAAGAAAAGAAATTAAGTTTGAATACAATCAATGATAGGATAGTGTGAATCCAATGCTATGCGACCCTAGACGGATGACTAGACCATGGACTCCATAAGCTTGCAGCTTACCAATGCAATTATTGACCTGAGATAAACATGCTTAAAACGTCAACAATAATGTTGGTGAGTTCATAGGTTTAAGTAAAATATCAGTGTGGACCACAAGATTTCAAGCGTATGACCATTATAACATATGCAATGTCATAGAGAAGTAATTACGATTGCACTAAGCTCATGACACCAATGCCTTAACTAATGTTTACGTGCAAACCCCAGTCTGTTAGATTCATGCCCTGGAATTCGATGTTTGCCAAAACACCCAAGTACTACCTCAAATGAAATGCGTCCGTTTGATATGGTAATTAGTTGTTACATATCTGGATAGGGGTTGTCAACCCCAATAGATCTATCCATAGCATTCGTGCTTACAAAAAGTAATTAACGGTTCATGATAGTAGGGACTTCATGGCATTAGGGAAACTTAGGCAATACGTAAAAGTTTAAAAGCTACTTGTGTCCGTATGAAAAACAAGCATGTATCTCACCCTAAGGGTTACAAAATATTCATAAAACGGGTAAAAAGTGGGGCTATGAAACTCACCTCAAGCAAATCGTACAACCGAGAAATACGATCAAGTATAAAATAGCTAAAGTCCTAACAGCGGCCTAATTTAATATAAGGACGCTTTAGGTTTATGACAAGATATGAAACTAATGAATATGAGTTTAATGAAGTTTTGTCACCCTTGTATACTTGTAACAGGTTTGTATAGAGTTTTGCATATCCAAACATCTAGTAAAAACAAGAAAAACACATTTTTAGTACTCAAAACCTTTTAAAAAGCTTGTTGTCCCAAATTAAATAACGACTTAACATGGCCATAACTCCTTCGTTTCTTATCTAATTTTTCTTACTCAATTCTCGAATCTCGAATAAAAGGGTAAAAATGGTATACTTTCAAAATAATACCCAACCCCAAACAGAGTAGAAGAGTTTTAGGAGGACCACCTCAAAAAAGGGCCTTATAAGAAAACGATTCAGATAAAAAAAGCATAAATTTCCGATAAAAAAACTTAAACCAACTTGTATATAACCATATCTCCTTTGTTTATATACCCTCGAACGCAAGCCCGATTCTACTGTCTGAGTTTTAAGTTAAGGAATGTTACCTAACAAACAATTTCCAAAGGCTCAACTATATAAGCCAATCTTTAAGGTGCTCATAATTACCAACTAAAGTTCCAAACTCCAGATCCCACACTAAACTAGTCAAGATAATCCGCATTTTTCAAACATGAAAACTAATACACTATATTGTGTGACCAACTCTAGAATAAGCAAACTTAAAGAAATTGATATTACTAAGGAAAATAAAAAAAAAATATAAATTCACCAAAATCTTTCATTAAAGTGGTCATTTCATTAACGCAAGTCAACTAAAAATTCTGCTCACTTTTGAGTTTTATAAATCAAGCTTTAAACCATTTTTCTTTTATACAAGTATATCTAGGTGACATATAAACTTCATATGATGCTTATAAATGAATGAAAAACATGAGGTTTAGATGCTTACAAGTGACGATGAAGATGAGATGAATAAGTGAACTAGTCTAACTCAAACTACTTAACCAAAACCCTATATTATAAACCTTTTACCCAAGTCTTCTTGCAAAAACCTTTTGAATAATATTGAAAACCGTTATGAGTGTGTGTTTGAGCTGTGTGAAATGAGAGGAGAGGAAAAGATTTTTATGTGTGAGAAATGAGCTAGGAGGCTTCTCTTTTATAGGCATAATTATAGAAGTTTAGAAGGGCATCAAAGGGTGTTAGGAATTGTGTGCACATTAGTAGTAAAAATAACAACGTTTCTTGTCATTTGGTGGTGTGGGGTGTCGCATATAGGGCGAGGAAAAAGAGGAGGAATGGGTCATGGTGAAGGCTAGATAACAAAAGGAGTATAAAGTTGGTTATACTAGTGAACAAAGGGAGGTACAAGGTGGGGAGAGGGTGGCACATGGTGGTGGAAGAGGTGAGGGATAGCGTAGGGTAAAGGGGAGGGAAAAGGGTTTATGATTTTATTTTTAGAGTTTGAATATTTGGTGTGCATGCAAGTATATAGTACGAAGGCGGTGATTAATGCATGCATGCATGGGACACAATGCAAGGTTCAAGTGACTTACGCAAAATTCGTAAAACCAAATGCAAGTAACTTATAAAACGTGCTTATGATGGGCATAACATACTTTTTATGTGTAGACTAAACTTAGTATAGAGTCGGAGTACGTTCAAAGTTGTTTTTCATTGTACGCGGGATAACCTTCCGGTTGTGTGTTAATTTAAGCATTCACGTGTTTAAAGTAAAACGTTCAAATAAGAGTTGACCTGAAATTGTCAGTTGTCACACCATGGCTTTTGATGACCAGGTCATCCACATAAACTTCTAATTTTCTTCCAATTTTCCAGTCAAAGGCATTGTCAACCAGTCGTTGGTAGGTAGCACTGACATTTTTTTATATAGAAGGACATCTTGGTGTAGCAGAATACACCGTGGTTGGTATAAAAGGTAGTTTTTTCTTCATCTTCTTCGGCCATTTGGATCTGATGGTACCCTTTCTAGGAATCTAAAAAGCATTTTATTGGGTATCCGCATAATGATTCCACTTTCCAATTGATCTCTGGTAGAGGATAACAAACCTTAGGGCAAGCCTTGTTAAGGTCGGTGAAGTCCACACACATTCTCCAACTTTTATCGTGCTTCTTGACTAGCATTTGATTTAAAATCCAGTTGTGGTATGTGACTTCCCGCATTACCCCACATCTACAAGCTTCAGGACCTCCTCATTTACTACCTTACTCCTTTCTGGTGCTTGACCTCTTTTCTTTTGTCTGACTGGAGGAATTCTTTCTTTTACTCCCGGCTTATGTTCATCTAGCATTCTAGGTACTCCAGTCATATCCGCCGGTTTCCAAGCGAATGCGTCCAAATTGTCCTTTAGCACGTCGCACATGGCTTTCTTACCTTCATCCGTTATCCCTCCCCCTAGCATAATTGATTGCTCCAGATATTTCGGGTATATGGCAACCTTGACATTCTCTGCTTTTGGGAGGGGGTGTCGGGTTGGTGCACCATATGAATTTCTAGCGGTTTGGCTCTTTCGCTCATGATTGTGGCTACTCCCGCCCTCGTTAGAAATTTCATCATCCCATGTGCAGTTGATGGGACCGCTCCTAGAGCACAGATTCCTGGTCTGCCAAGAATTCCATTATATTGAGAAGGTGATATGACAACCAAAAAGTTCATCAATACTGTTGACAGGTAGGGGTGCCTTCCCAGAGCTACTCGCAAGAGTATCTGCCCTAGGGGCAAAGAAATCTCTCCTGAGAATCCAATGAGTGGGACGGTAGCTGGACCAACCTACTTCTTACTTTCGGTCTCATCCTTAGTGTTAGCCTCAAAATATTAAGTCAGAAAAGGAAGCTTCGATCTTTATATATTATACGTTGTAATAGGCTAGTTACGGGTATCGGGCTCGTTATTTAATCTAGTCTTGTATAAGTTATGGGCTTAAGCACAAAGTAATCCTGAGCCCGGCCCAAGATCCAAACAACATGGCCCAACAAGGATCATTGGATCTGGCCCCTTTGTGGTATAAATATCCCTCTCCAAGATGGAGTGGGTGTTGGTTCATTTACATTTTCTCTCTTGTAATGTTCCATCCAAACACTCCTCTCTTTTTCTAATTTAATATTCTCTCTTTTCTTCTCATCTTCTTCCTACTTTCTTATCTATCCTCTTTCTATTATTCTTGTATAAGTGAAGTGATCTTGGTTTAAATTAGACCTAACAATTGGTACTAGAACCTCGGGTGGGTTTAGTGTTCGATTGTGATTGTGTTTTGAGCTTTTTCTCGGCTTATTTAGTACTGATTTTGGTTCAGCTTATTTTTTGTTATTGTTTTGTTTAGGTACGTATTTGATTAAAAAAGATTGTTATTTTCATAAAGTTTTGAGCTTATTCGTGATTTTCCAATCACAACTAATTTTGGGCCTATTAGTGTAGCAAAGTCAAAAAAAACCATTAGGCTTATTTTTAATATTACGTGCAAGTGATCAGAAGTCAAAGCTATTGATGCATCTTTCACCTGTTACGTGGCTTATTGTCTTCTAAAACAGTTTTTTTAAAAGGTTATTTCCAGCTTATCAGGTCACGGCTTATGCTTTCAGTTTTTGGCTTATTTTCAAACACAGGACCTTCAAAATTTCTCTTTTAAAATCATTAGTAGCTTATTGGGTTTATTTTTTTTCGTGGCTTACTTGTAAATTAAAACAACTTATTTAAGCTTTTTCTTTCGTAGCTTATTTTTTTAGTTTAAAACCCTATGGAAAAACACAAAATCCCGTGTACTTTCGTGTTTAAAACGCTTTGTAGTTACTAAATCTAGAGTTTCTGTTAGGATTTCGTTTTATGTGACGACATTACGGAATTACCATAGTTTAACATACCACCATACATAGGGACTAAAGTAGTCAACTTAGCATACTTATGTATTAGATGGTGGTATAAATACCCCTTCATTGCTTCCATGAAGGAGTGAGACACTTGTAATATTTTTACTTTTCATATATTTTACACACATTTGTTTCTCCCTCTACTTTCTCTCTCTAAACATGACTACTATATGGTTTGATTCACCAAGACCACCGGATCTACGATTCTTTTATACTTGACAAGTGGTATCAGAGCCATGGTTACACTCTTAGGTCGGGTTACGTTTTTATGGTCCGGTTTGGTCTCAAATCTGTCATTTTTGTTCATTCGTGTTGTGTTGGTTCGTGTTTATTAGATTTTTTTAGCTTATTATTAAGATGTTTAGTGGCTTAGATGGCTGGAAAAAAGCCATTGGTTTGTTTGTTTTGTGGTGTTGGGTGAATTTGGTATATCTACTTATTTCAAGATTTGTGATATTTTTTGGTCATTCTATTGTCCAAGAACTTACAAAAGTAACAGATTCTGGGTTGTTAAGTTCATAGCAGCGGTTTAGAACCGATTGTACTCCTTTTTTGTCTTCTTTGTGCTAGAGGACAAAACAAGACACTCACAGCTCTTTGGTAAGTGGTCCCCATATCTGCCAGCGGTTTGACCGTGGTGGTTTGATACACAGGGTGAAGGTTTAACAATTAACATGGTCCTATCTAAACAAACCTCTGCCCAATTTAAAAGTTGGCAGCGGTTTGGTGATAGCGATCTGGTGGTGGCGGTTTGGCCACAGTAGATTCTTGGTAGCGGTTTGCCCAAGATTTATACATCAAGTCCCAAACCGTGTCAACTCGGTTTTTACCGAGTTGACCGGGTCGACTCAATTGAGTAAGCCAAATAGAGCACTAACGAGTCAAGGTTCAGAAAGAAAACATGAAGTATTAACATACTTAACAAACAACCAAATACAACCAACTGCCACTAGATTTAACAAAAAACCAACAATTAACATCAACAACCAACACAGCCTCATCAAATCAAGTCCAACAAATCCACTACCTATACCCTTAATTTCCCATCGTCATAATACCACCACTCCATCTCCATCCATCAACAAGACTCGAATCTTAACGAAAAATTAAAAATCTTAGTTCTTGTATATCTGTTGTGAAATTAAATTAAAGACCTTTATAGATCATCAAACACGTATCCAATATCATCACCGATCTGTAAAAAGGTAAAAACTTCCTTGTTATTATTCGAAAATAAAGAGTGAACTATAACAACTTTGTTATATTCATTCTTTGTTTCGATTTAAAACACAAATCGAAAATCAAATACATACAACCTACCCAAGACCTCTCAAAGAGATCTTGAAGACGTGATGCACTACGGTTGTCATTTATGTTTAAAAATCTTTCGTTGAGCATATGATTCATTGTCATTTGTTTTGAACTGCAAGACAAGGAGTTGGGATCTGCGTTTTCATTTTTATTTTTGGGGAGTTATAAGAAAGAGACGTGTGTTGTGTAGGCTGTATTGGGATGAATGAAAAGTGTGGCGTGTGGCAAATGTGCTTTGAGCAGGTTAGTCAACTGTTAGCATTGACTTGAGTTTCATTATGTGATTTGATAATTATGTGTTTATGTGATTCTATGAGAGTTTGGTTACCAATCAATGGAGCGTGACCGTCTCCTTATGATTGAAGTTACGGTTGTTATGGGCATTTTTCATTTTGTTCACATTTTGTGACAATAAAAAAAATAATGGTATAATTTTATGTGTGTATGTAATTATGTGTACGTATTATGTATTTACGTATTTAAATAATCGGAGTTCGTGAGAGTAGAAGATTGAGATTAATAAATTTATTAAGATGAATTTTAGTAGTAATAAGTTAGAAAATAAAATATATGTTTAGAAATGAAATTTATTTATAGTCATTTAATTTATTTTTAATTTAAAAGGTTTAAAAGGAAGAATAAAGGGGTTTTTATAAAAATGTCAAAATTAAAGGTTGAATGTGTAATTAATAATAATTAAATAAAAAAATATGAATAACATATATATGAATAAATTTTGAAATTTATAAGAAAAATAAAAAAATGTATATTTTAAAGGGGTGTTATTTGGCCGGTTATAAGAAAAAAAAAAGAAAAAAAGAAACTAATTCAACCACAACAAGGATTCTAAGGCTTATAAATACAAAATTTAGGAAAAACCCTAAAACACTTTTCTCTCCCTTTTGTTTTGATCGGTCGAACCCAAGAAGGAAAAAAATGTTTTTTTTATCAAGATCAATTTGGTGATTTAGGGTTTCAAGAATCAAGAATTAAGGTATGCTTTTAAACCCTAGTTGTTTAGTTTTCTTTAAAATATGTAACAATTATAATGGTGGATCATTAGGGTTTATATAAGATCTGTAAAATTAGAGTTTTGGTCTATAAAAATTGTTTTTGGGATGATTAGTGGTGTTAGGCATGTGTAATTAGGGTTTCAGGGTTTGTAAATTCGGAATTTAAAAGCTGGCAGTTTTGAAAGGTCATCTTGTACAAATCATAACTTGGTCATAAAAATAGCAATCATCAATTTTATTGAGCCTAAAATTAAATTCAGAGAGTCTAGTTTCCAAAAAGTCTGGCTCCAAAAGGTTTTGAGGTCGGAAAGTTAGTCAAATAATTTTCGCAAGAAAAGTTATTAAAACAGTAATTTCGGTTCTGATTTTGGTCTGATTTCGGGGAGTAAAACCCCTACTTAAAAGGCAAATTTTGGTTATCCAAAAATCTTGAGTCATATTTTAGGTGTCTATTAACTCCAGTTCGAAGGGCTAACGCAAAAAAATTTTCTATGTATTTTTAAGGATGTCAAACTTTTTGGTGTGCGTTCTGATCCGAATCTGAGCACTTTGTAATAATGAATTTTTATAAAATAGCTCCACTTACTATTATTTTTTCTAAAAAATCACAGTAGCTCAAAACTCATTTAAAAGCTAGGAAATGTAAGGAGATCCATCAATTAGGTGTTTTGGTATTTTATTTGTGGTCATAAAGTGACTACAAAATTTAGCCAGAAATTGTAAAAGTGAAAGTTAATAAATAAAGTCATATAGGATATGAAAATGATTTAAGAGATGTACTTAAAGGATTATAAACTTAGTGTAAGGTTTAGAAGTCCATCATATGATTGTTTCATTATCTTGGGCATTTAGCCTAACCGAGTGTAACATATGTTTTTGTATGTTTAGATTGCGTGCAAGATCTTGTCAAGTAAGCTGAGCATCAGGTTTGTTTCATAGTCCTATTTTATTATGTTTTCTTAGGATGGAAATGATGCAAAATATGTTTCAAAATGTTTTGATTCTGTGATTATATGGTTCAAGTTACACATGGACTTTTATGTAGCTATTATATGTTATATGCTGCATGTTGTATGATGTTGCATTGTTCTTCGCCTACTTTGTGGGCAAGAGGTTTCGCCTACTTTGTGTGGGTATGAACCTGTGCGGATACGGTACCAAGAGTCTGGGTTTGGGGATATCATTCCTCTCCATGAATATTTTTGTGATTTGGATCTGGGGACACGTTCCGTCCTAATTGTGATTGCTTGTTTGGGACGATTGCATGTTAGCATGTATAATAGTCAGCTTAATTGTCCTGCCATGTTTTGTATTTTATATAATCACAATAATTGATTTAAATCTTGTATCGGTGTCGTAAAACCTATGACTCTCAACAACCGTTGTGTTGACGTTTTTAAGCATCATTTTCAGGTGAGCGTTAGGAAGGTGTTGAAGTTAATAAAAGTGGCTAGAGAGACCATTAGGCTGGCATTAGAAATTCTCATTTGATTTCGTTTCGTATTTGTTTGTATGAATTCTTGAATGTTATTAGGTTTAATAGGGTTGTGATACATTGTCTTTGTATTGATGAGACCCCTTTTTCATTAATACAAGATGTCGTTCTTTTATTTTCGGTATTGTCATGACACATCGTGTATTTTATATTTAGTTATGCATGTAGTGATTCTCTATTGTTGACACCATTGTATTGTGATGATATCCATGATGTTACGTCTCGTGTTTCCGCCTTGGCGGGGTGTGATAGATTGGTATTAGAGCCTTTGGTTATAAAGAAGTAGGTGGTCGAGCCTAGACTATAACCTAGGAGTCCTTCTTATAGTAGCATTTTAGGGCTTAAGTGTTTATGTACGTATCTACTATATTTTCTCGTTATTCGAAAGCTTTAATTTTTCTTAATTTGTCTACTATTATATATATATATGTATATATATATATATATATACGTATATATATATATATATATATATTATATATATATAACTTTATTTCATTATTGGGATCTAATAGTATATACCCTTCCTTATTATTTTAATCATGTCTCTCTCTAACCGTAATAGAATCTTATATGTTTAGCTATCTAGGCATTTTGTATTCTTGCTTTCTTTGAGTTTATTTTCGACCTAACCTGGCTACTCGATAGCATATGATTCAAAAGAGAGCCAATTATGGAGGAGCCTCTCGATAATCTAATGAGGAAGGTTAGTTAGAAGAGTCTAGAGAAGAGAGGCCGACTCAATCTTCTTGTCGGATGCTCTAGCGGGCCTGGACCCATGAGTCGGGTGAACATCTTTCGAAGTACAAGTCAAACCCTAAGCTAGGGCCCAACAATAAGTTTATTCCGTCTTTACCTCGTTACGATTTATAATTATATCTTTCGGATATTTCGTATTTTTGGAGGTGCTATTGGCGTCAGAACCTTACGTTCCTTTATGGTCGTTTCGGATTTTATCTTATATAAGTAAGTATTTTTTTTGATGGAGCACCTTTCTGGTTATATTCTAGGTGGTTTAAGATGTGCAATGCAATTTATATGTGCGTTTATCATTGAAGTGTACGTCATGGAAGTAATAGTATTGAAAGGATGCAATTATAATTATGGTGGCCAATATAATTATAAAGGCATCACACACTTAGACTTGTGACCATGATTGCATTGATCAATGTTTGTTTATAAGCTGGTAGTGTTATATGTGTGAATAAGTGTTAATCTGATAAGATGGGTTATATATTATGGAATCCCTCTTTTAAACCTAATGCGCGGTTATTTAGGCTTAATTGCATAGATTATTAAGTACCCTTCTATCTAACGTTTGCGAATACCCCGGATACATGTTATTATTATTATTGCGATTATTGAGTTCGTTTGTCTGCTTAATTATTTGCTCAGATATATAACCCTCATTTTAGCATTCCTTGTTCGTACCACCATTCTGGTATGGATGAATCAAACTTTTCATCCGGCTTCTTGAAGAATATGGTTGGTTCGGATCTGCTTCTTTGAATAATGGTTAACTTTCCTTGTTTCTTCCGTGGAACTGATTACTCGTATGAGTATCAAAATTTCCTTTTAGGTACTAATTGTTCCTAACATATTAGTGCGGATCATTACTCCGTTCTTTATATATCCTTTGGTTTTTGTAACATGTTGCGACATGTTAGTACCGACGCTTTTCGATGGTTGTTCTTTCAATCACGAGTACGGATGAGTCATTACGTTCTTCTTTTGGTTCGTAATGTCTTCGTATAGATTTCTCTTGTGCATGTTCGTTTCACTGTTATTCTGACTATATGGTTCTTTATACTCCCTTTCACTTTCAAACAATAAGATTATGTTAGAGTCTTTACGGTATTTTACAATCCCTTTTGGTATTACGATGCCCTTGGGTTGAGTAATATATTTTATATTGATGTCAAGTTATGGAAATCCTTTTGAAGTATATCTTGATGGTGTTTGGGGAAAACTATTCTTGAAATGATTTTATGAATACGTTATGATAAGCGCTTTTATACGCCTGTCTCTTTATGAAAACTGCGTTTACAATGATTTTTATGAAAACAATGTATATTGACTTAAGTGTCAAAACCATGTTAAAGGTAATCTTTACATTTTATAAGTTGTTTGATAAATTTTATATTATGAAAAGTAATGTTAAAATGATTTCTATTTGGGTAAAAATGCGATACATTTTTTTTATAAATATCTCTTGATTTTTTTATGAAAACGATGTTTTAAAACGAATTTAAGAAAAGATTATATTTAAGATGATTTTTTATATTTAAAATGATTTAAAAAAACTGTCTTTATTGTTTCAAAATGAATTTTTATAAAAACGGTATTTAGTTGGTTCTGCCGAGGTTAGAGTCGATTATTGGTATAAAATTCTATCTTTCGTATTTTATCAATTGATATATAGTCATTATTCGATAATGTTTTCCATTTTATCTGATACGCTTTGTTGACATCTTTTGTTTGCGGTTCCTATAGGTATAGATTATTCTATCCTTTTCTATTAAAGGGATTCTTATGTCATTGGATCCACATCTATTTGCATATATGAAATCCCTTATATGTATTCTAGCCTTTAATTCGGTATTCGTTTGCTACCCTTTTTGTATTTCGTAACCTAGAAAGTCCATTGATATACGTTTTATCCGACCAGTCACTCTCCGTGGGGAGCAAACATGTTGTTCAAAAGAAGAAGGTTCATTCGAATGTGCATATACTAATCGGAGAGTTGCACAAGCTAACCATCAAGAATCTTCCAGGATCGACTGACTTGTTCGAACCAGTTACAATTGCGTTATTTTCTCTAAGATAAGATATGCGTTCCGGTTAACCACAGTTAAGAGTACAATGGAGAAGATATTCTCAAGACAGGCATTTTAGGACGCGATATGGACACTTTGAGTTTACAGTTATGCCTATTGGTTAAGCCACTGCACCAACGTATTTCATAGACTAGAAGAAACCGTGTGTGGCAAGCGTAATTTAGACAAGTTTTTTCATGTTGTTATCGATGATATCTTGATCTACTCGAAGTCTAAGGAGGAACACGAGGTTCATTTTAAATTTGGTGTTGGAGCTGCTAAAGAAGGAAAAGTTTGTTTTGCCTAGTTTCCAATATAGAACTCAGGCTATAAGAAGTGCGTTTTCGCTAAACACGTGTAACACAATGGATATTCACGTAAGACCTCAGTAAGATGAAGCATGAAGAATTAAAGTACCTAAGACGCCATTTTTCGGGGTATACAATCATTCTTGAATTGGAAGTTACTACGAACGTTTCATAGTAAATTTATTCTAAGTCGCTAAACCCCTTACTTCACTGACTCAGAGAATAAGATGTAAGAGATGGGGCCAAGAACAAGAGGAACCTTTCAGACGTTGAGAGGGCAATGTTGTGAATGCACCAAATTGTCATTGCTGATGGATCCAAAGGAGTTTGTAGTTTACTGCGACGCGTTAAATAAATGAATTTGTAGGTATATTTTATTAATGGTTTTCATTATATGTGATGTAAGGACATTAATGAGTACGAGGCGCATGCAATCAAGTACTTGGTAAAATCCGGGGAGCGGGATAAGACGTATATGACTTAGAGATATGTATGGGGCCATGTATGGAAGAAGGAATTCTACCTATTTTGAATTGTTACTTGTTTAAAAGGATGAATGCTGAAACATCAAAGACCCTTCGGGTTATTGTGAAAACAACTAGAGATCCCGAGTGGAAGTAGGATAAATACCTAAGGACTTCATGTACAAGATTGCCAAGATAAAGATATTTCTTAATGTTTAAAAGATTTACTTGTTTATATCTTTATGTTAACTTCCTTTGTAAGTCATGATCTCTCTATATAAAGAGATCATAGACACATAGTTTTAGTATTCAGAAAACACAAAACTCTCCCAATGAGAGTCTACAAAAACGTGTGTGTGTACACATTTAGATAGTAGTTAATAGATAGTGTAGCCTCAAGGACCTCTTGATCCCTGTTACAGTAGGTAACCCTATTGTCTTGATCAAATAATATTGGGGCTTGGTGTTTAATAGTAAAACCTTGTTTGATAATATACTGTTCTTTATTATTCTGCTGTATATTTATATTATCTGTAAAATATATCCTTGATGGGCTTAAACGATCTCCACAACTATGACTTCATTCATTATAATGGCTCAGTGTTTATACTGTTTGGGATAACCCTTACAATGACACACACATCCTATTACGACTTGAACACTTATCCTAAACAAACATAGACTAACTTTGACACATATCTGAATTAGACTCAAACACGTCCTAAACAAATAAGATAGATAATTATTCCATGACATAATCCTTACGCCACACTGGGATGGATGTGATCCTTTTGGGTCAACCCTCCTCCTTAGACTTAAGCGTAACAAAAAGTGGGATTATATGCACCAACTAATCAAAAAGTGGGATTTAATACACCACTACATGTTCCATCTCGTCCATAGGAAAGCATTTGTATAGATTTCCTAGGAGGGCTACCAAAGACTCGTAAAGGGAATGATTATTTGTTTGTAATAGTCGGTCAATTTTCAAAATGGTGGTACTAATTTCGTGCAAAAAAATTAACCTGTGAATAAGCTACAACACTGTTCTTTGAAAATGTAAGGAAGTTTTTTAGGTTACCCAAGTTGATGAGGTGTCATTTTATACACTATTTTTGGGTCATTTAACCCCCTAAATCATGCAAATATGCCCAGATTATGTGCTTAATCGTTTGTTTTAAGTTTTTAGCACTTGGATGACTTTGGAGGAAATACACGTGACTTGGGATCATTTGGAGAAGAAACAAACAAGAGTACGGCTCCACACTAAGTATCTTAAAGAACCACGCATACAGAGCGTGGAGATGGCGTTGCCAGTATAAAGCGACAGTGTCGATGATTTTGTGACGGCGTCAGAATGTAGCCGCCTTAAAGTGGATCTAGAACCATCAACGTGGCGACGGCGTCATGGCTTCAAAGCGACGCCGTCGCATCATTTTTCCTGTTAGAAATTAGAAAAAGACTCGGTCACCTCGTGTATTTTACTGTTCAATATAGCTCGTAGTTTAATAGGTAAACGTATGACTTTCGGTATTGAACCGGGTACTAATACCCGGTGTATTGTAAGAACTATAAATACCTCTTCCAACTTTGGAAGAGGTAAGCATCTATTCATTTTACACACACTCTTTAGTGTGTTTATTAGTTTCTCTCTCAACCATTCTCTCTCTCTAGATCTCTCTAGATCTATACATGTTTGTGTGAATTCGGGATCCTACAATTGGCATCAGAGCTACGTGTGGATTCGTGGTTGATTCTAGTGGTTAAACTAGATCAAATTCGTCCTTATTTTTAAAGAAAATAAGCCCACGGCTCAAAGCTTATTTTGAGCTTATTTGTTGGTTAATCTTGGAGTTTTTCGTGTTATACATGTTAAACATGATGTATTGTTGCCATTCCAAGTGAAACTCAAGCCTCAAGTTCGATTTATAAGCTTATTAAGGTTTGTGTTCTTCGTGGAGGTTTGCTTCTTTCTTGATGATCCGCGAAGAAATAGATGTTATGGAATGATTAGGCTTATAAGGTTTGCTTAGTATTTGATATTTTAGCTTTGTTTCGTGGTTAATAAGCATATTTGGGCTTATTTTGGCTAGATTCGAATGTGTGTTCTTGATGGAGGTTTGAATATTAAATGTTATTCTTGCCGGCGGTTTGACAAAAGATAGGGACAAGATCCGGATTTTTAGGAAAAGGTAGCCGGCGAGTTGACCAGGTCAAAGGCGATTTGCTTATTTTCTTGCCGGCGAGTTGCTTAAAAAAAATCAAACGGCGAGTTGCCTTATTGGAGGCGGTTTGACAGGTACCAAGGCGGTTTGAATATTTTAATAGAAAAATACGAAAAGAACCCCTGGCGGTTTGGACCCTCGGCGGCGAGTTGCTTATCACGGCGGTTTGCTTTCACGGCGGGTTGAACAAAACAGATAGACAGCGGTTTGATTATTTTATTGATCCAGCGAGTTAACAAAACTAGGCAGCGAGTTACTTCAAAACCACGGCGGTTTGCCTAGTAAGATATTGGCGGCGAGTTGGCCTGTTAGGCAGCGGTTTGCTCAATCAATAGGAGGCGGTTTGGTTGATTTCAAAGCGGCGGTTTGATAGAAACATATACGCAGCGGTTTGATTTAAAAAAAAAAAACTTTTGGCGGGAAAAGTTAAGAAAAAATTAATTTTTCCTATAGCCTTTTTAGCTCATTTTTACACCAAATTTAAATTTTGGTAATAGGGTAAAAATTTTGTTAAAAAATTCAAATTATTTTTGGCGGGAGAAATTAGAAAAATTAATTTTTCAATAGCTTTTTTAGGATAATTTTTACACAAATTTAAATTTTATGTTAATTAGGAGTAAATTTGTGTTTTTGGTCCAAAAATTCAAATATATTTTAGGGCCAAATTAACAAACCGTCACCTAAACATGGCCTTAAAATGCATTAAACAAACAAAAACTACCTTAATCATCAAACGATTATTCATTCACGGTTTTTTATTGATTTTGTAAAATCCCGTTAATCTTTTATCGGTTTTAATATAGACTTGTACAAACATCGTGAAGGTTAATTGCATTAAAACCACAACATCAATCACATTATTAGCTTAAGATCCTTAATTTTATTTCAACATCGAATTTCAATGGATCTTCATAATTCTAATTCAAAAGAGAGAGCGCTTCAACTGGAGCAACGCTCGCAAAACAAAGGCATCCATCTGCATGACATGTTTGAAAACTGAGACACATCTCTGATCTCTATCTCCTTTAATTCGCCTTATGATGTGATGCATTTAAACCAACATTTCGCTCATTCTTGTGAGCGCATAGACTTCAAATTGAAGATGTTTTCATAATTGGATCAGTTAAGGCTACAACTTGAAAGACACCCCGGAGATCTTCATGGCGGTTAATGCAAAGATTGTCTTCAAGCCACTCAGAAACACAGTCACGGAATTTCTTGCCTCAAAAGGGTAAATGCAACGGATCTTCTGAATCAAGGTTTGCACAAGACTTCAAAGACTTCACGCGCTGTGAACCCTAGTGCAGTACAGCACGTGAGTTACTCGCGATTGGATACACTTGTGAATCAGTCATTATACGAGTTGTAAATACATATGGTTATTACGCATGAAAGAAAAAAAAATGAACTTAATGCACTAAAGGAGATGGAAGTCAGATGGCATGATGAAATACTTCAGGAGCTCAAATTAGGTCTAAGTATTAAGATGCAGTCTCAAGATATTCAGATCAATCCAGTTCAAGCATGGATGGACAACAAGGCTTTTTTTGATTGTATCAAAAAGCAGTTTGATAGAGTCTGAAAAACAATGCATTCAGCAAATCAGAGATTGAAACTCAGATGCAAAGGCAAGAGGATAAGGTCAATATGCGTGAAGCAGTTGATGCTGGGTTGGTTGTCACAGAAAGCAGTGGGACAAAACCCGACAAGCAGGATACAAGTAGCAGTTCAGGGAATTATACCACACAAGCTGTGGATGCAGATATCGGACCAGTAAATGACGAAGAGCCATTTGCTGAGGTACAATTGACTGCTCTACATAATATCCTTGCTAATGAACAACAACATACTGAGCCATCTTGAAGACACACATCTTGTTGGACAACTATTGATTTGACATACCATCCTACTTCAACAAATATGTGTCATAGGGGAGGAGAGATTGACCAGGATGCTTTGCTTAAAACTGAGCTTCTCAAAATGAAAGATATGGTTGATAAGGAAATTTACAATGAACTTTCAAAACGATTTTTACAACTGGAAAAACATTGTATTTCACTTGAAATACAAATTCAACCAAAAGAAAGAAAGTTTCAAGTAACAAAACCATGTAAGGAATCCAGGAATTACTGAATTTCGTAATTTTTTGTGATTAATGATTTGAAAGTCGTACTGGCCAGAACCACACTAATTTGCAACTTGGAAGAAACAAATTAAAGTTGAAGGAAACAAGTAATGAAGCCAAAGTAAAAAATAATCATCGACTGTAATTGAAATCTTAACATCGATTGAACACAGTTGGCTAAATTACTCTGCGCAAAATGAGAAACTACATAAAAAAACGAGCATTTTGAAACAGATTACAAGAACTTTTTGATTTCAAATTAAAAAGAAACGCATTCAGAATAAAGACAACAGTGAATCTTTAATTTCTCAAATTAATCAAAAGTCTGTCGAAAATGCTGATTTAAAAGCTCAGATTCAGGAAAAGGTTTTTGCAAATGCGGCATTAAATAATGAACTTAGAAAGTTAAAAGGAAATA
Source organism: Tanacetum coccineum (assembly GCA_026074375.1). NCBI lineage: Eukaryota > Viridiplantae > Streptophyta > Magnoliopsida > Asterales > Asteraceae > Tanacetum > Tanacetum coccineum. The sequence goes on along the minus strand of BQNB010000564.1, from coordinate 139,879 downwards.
TAGTAGATTCTAAGTTTACCAAAGCATCAATCTTGGGGAAACCGCCTTTACAACCATCTAGAAACCATTTAGTTGTTAGGACACTCGAATGCGTTTACGTCTGAACGACCTAGAATTTCAAGACCACGGTTTGCCTCCCAAGTTGATGAGAAAAATGATTTGTCAAAAACAGTCACTCCTCATTATTTGCCTAAAGTTAGAGAATCTGCTGCTGCAAAACCTCATCAGGTGAATGCACCTAACTACTCTAGGAATAGTCATAAAGAATCGTATGGTTCTAATGATATGGTTCATGCGTACTTTCTAGAGGATGCTAGGAAAATGACACAAGACAAAACCAGGATTCCTAATCATTAGGATATGGCCTCTACTAGGAGCACATGCACTCCTAATGTTGTACACCAATACTTAGAAACTATATAGGAGTTATCCTGTATCTATGTGTAGTGGTGGAATGTCAAATGTGAGCCTCTAGTAATCACTCTATGGAATTCTAGTTTCTTCTTGGACTCCAAAAAATTTATTTGTTCGATTTGTCATAAATATATCTTTAATACAAATCATGATGATTGTATAACAAAGATCCTGAATAAGGTGAATTCTCGTGCTAAAGTTCAGTCCCCCAAGATCAGAAACAACAATCCCGTTGAACCAAAGAACCACACTCATAAACCTGGTAGGCAGAATGGTATAGGACAAAGGTTTTCTCTCAATAAGTCTTTCCGTTGTGCTATGAGAAACCACAAACTCCTAAATAGCTTATCTTTTAGGTGGAAACCAACGGGTAGAATTTTCAAGACTGTTAGTCTTAGGTGGATACCTACTGGAAAGATGTTCATAGATAGCACAACCAAAGTTGACAGTGAACCTCCAAATGGTTCAAATGATGATATCACTGACCATATGAAATAATCAAACTCTTTATGTTAGTGCAGGTACTTCTAACTCAAGTGCAGGTACATCTGTCAATCCTTTAAAGGAAAGACTCGGAGTTTGGTTACCAAAAAGACTGATATCTCATACGTCAGGAGTTCAAGGAATTCAAATCTGATGAACATTCATCAAATGACGTTTGGACAAAACAGTTCAAGCCTCGTTCTTCATCTTGATGACGTTTGGACAAAACAGTTCAAGCCTCGTTCTTCATCAAATGACGTTTGGACAAAACAGTTCAAGCCTCGTTCTTCATCAAATGACATTTGGTCAAAACGGTTCAAACCTCGTTCCTTAATGTCAAATGGCGTCTGTTGGCATCTCTTCAAGCCCTGTTCCTTAAAGTAAAGAAAGGTGTACGCCTTCAGAGAAAAGGAAAGTGTACGTGTCAGTGCATTTATCCTTGACAACGAAAAGAGAAATCTTTTCGGTCATGAGCTAATATAACAAAACATTCCAAGTTTTGAGCTCATGGTAATGGCTTGTAATCAAATGTTAGATTGCAACCCCATCTTCAGATAAAAGGAAAATGTACGTGTTAGTGCATTTATCCTTAATAACGAAAAGAGAAATCTTTTCGGTCTTGAGCTACTTTCGAAACACTCAATGTTTGTTAGCTCAAGTCGATGGCTTTCGTATTCTTCTGTACGAAACCAGTTTTTCAAAGAAAAGGAGAGTGTACGCTTCAGTGCGCTTTATCTTCAAAAGAAGAGAAATCTTCTTGTTTTTGACCATTCTCATTAACAAGCTTCATATTTTCCCATGCTTGTTCGTTAGTTAAGTGGACCAACGTACATTAGCTGGTATTATAATTCACTAGATCAAAAATGGCAATCGCATATGCAATTTTTGAAGGGGAGAATAGTGAATTAAATGTGATTAAAATGGTTTATCTTGGTCTTTGAATGTGTATAAAATGGTCAAATGTGAAAGTGTAGGGTGTTAAATCTGTAAGGTGTTAAATCTGTCTGTAGGGTGTTAAATCTGTCTGCTAGGAGATTAAGATAATCTAAAATGCCTTGGATCTTGCTTAATGTTAGATAGCGGTTGCATATTCTTGATGGCGGAATGTTAACCTACTGCATGGCGGTTTGGTGATCTGTTGGGCAGCGTCTTAGGCTAATTGTCCATGTCTTGGCCCAATAAGCCCAATAAACCTCTTAGGCCTATTCCAAAGGACCATTTGTCTTGTTGACTCTCATACAGGCTTAGTTAACTTGTCATTGAGCCTATCAGATAATCTCTAGACCATCGACCAAGGTTGACCAATGTTGACTTAACCCAATGTCCAGTGACTCTAATGTGGAATATCTTCGTGCTAATCTGAATATCAAGGGCATGTCAAACTCAAGGCGAACATCTTTATCTAACATTGATTATATGCTATGTTTGTCTATCTTTGTTGATATTCTTTAACAGATACGATGGCAGAAGAGAATATTCCTGCACCTGAACCTACAAGATGAGATGAACAGATCCTTCATTGCTCAGAACAGTTACAGATTGGAAAGGGAAACCTTCTCTAAGATCTACAGAAGTTGCAGAAGAATCCTATCTTCCACATTTCAGTTGATATTTCAAGAACACAAACTTCGTTAGGGCATTCACTGCATCAGCAAATTCCCTTCTATCTACATTCAGCTGTTCTGGAATACTCTGACTCATGATGCAAAGACTGGGGTTTATAGCTTTCAAACTTGATGAAAAATGGTTTACTCTGAGTGCTGATCTTTTTCGGAAGGCCTTAGAGATCACTCCTGCATGACAACATCGTCCCTAAACCAGACTTAGCTTTGGAATTAGGTAAATCTATCAGCTTAACTGAAGCTGAAGAAGAAGCTGTTGCAAGAGAAGTTCATGCTACTCATGCAAGAATTGTGTCTGGACCAGACCCTGAGCCCATGCAAGAAGACCAGACTGGATCAAACTCTGGAAAATTACATGTGTCTCTTGCTGGACCAAACCCTGAGCACATGGATGATGAATTCCTCGCGACAGCCTACCCAAAGGTTCATGAAAACCTGAAGCTCATAACAGACGAACGTGTCATCGAAGAAAATCCAGAAAGTCATTCTGGTTCTATGTCTTCCATGAAAAATCTCGATGACTCTTATAACTTTGAGGGATCAATTTCTTTATGACAAACTAACCAAAGATGATCAGGAGAAATCTAAAGTTATAGAGGAGTCTGATTCCACCATACCTGATCCAAGTCATCAGACAGTAACGTCAACTCTTCCAGTGATTGCTCCCTTCACAGATGTCTCATCTACTAAGCCGTCGTCACTGGTCACTCCTCCACCAATCAACACGGAAGCTACAACAATCATCACACCTCTCCCTGAAATCACTCCATTCATTTCCCTTCAGCTAAGAGTGGCAAGATTGGAGCAAGAGATGTCTGAAGTCAAGAAGACTGATCACTCTACCGATGTTTTAGCTTCAATCAAATCCCAAGTTCCTACGGTTGTTGATAAATATCTAGGAACAAAACTTGATGATGCTCTCCTTATGATTCTTGAACGACACACTGCAGATTTAATCGAGCAATTACTGCGCATGCCTGGCCCCAAAGTCCATCAAGAATCAAAGAATCTAAAAGAGTCCAAAGGATATTATACATAAATCATAAGGGAACAAGGTGAGGAGAAACAAAGATTCAACTTACTCTATAGTGTCAACAGACAAGGTGGCTCTTGAAGAATGTGATCTAAAGGAGTGTCTCTTCAAACACATGAATAAGAACAAGACTGCAAACAGAAATCCTGCCAACTACCATCTATACCATGCTCTTATAGAAGCTTTAATAGCAGATGAAGATGCCATGGATAAGGTTACAGTTCTTATAGTTTGCAGTACCAAGGTAAAGACACAGAGAAAGCATGATAGTGATGTGAGAAGGACGGAGGATGCATGATGAAGGACCTTCAGCTGGATTCAAAACCAGGGTTAGGTACAGCAAAGAGAAGAAGACCCGTGTCTGCCGCTGCTGGAGTTCTGCTTCACCTCCTTTGAAAGATGATCACCACAAAGTTCAAAGAAACCTCGGGATGTCTGATGCATTTGATTCAAAATAACATTCCAGCTTTATTCCCTCAACTCGGATTCAAGATCAACGACTCATAGTAGATTGATGCTGTGATTGTGTGATGTTGTGAACTCCTCCTGATGCTTTTGCTTCCAATCAACATCACAGATCTCTGATTCCATGTCCGATGCATATGTTGATTCTGAACCGAGCCCACACAATGGTAAGGACAGTCTGGTTATTGCTTTTATAAGATTCCTTTATTGTGTTCAATGTAGTGTCTTCTGATGAGTCCTATGAAGCTTCAAGGGTATTCGCAACTCTTAATCACTGCGGTTCAAGACGCGCAGCGCTCAGTCGTCTTCGCGCTCGCGCTCGCTAGACTCTCAATGAAGCTTGTTTATATGGTGCATGTGATCAATGGTACTAGGAGGACTACTTATGTAGGTATCTGGTTAAAATACCCAAAGGTGGAGTGAAGAGGGAGGAGAGGTTTGGGGTGGGGGACCAGGGGGTGTTTTGGGTAGTTGGAGAGTGGGGGGGGGGGGTGGGGGGGCCGTTGGTTATGTCTGGGGGTGGGTTGTTATGGGGGTTTCGTTTATGTGGTGGTGGGCATTTAGGGTTCTCTCGTTGGTATAGGAGCGGTATAATTTTTTTTTTTTTTTTTCATTATTTTTTTTCTCTTTTTTATTTAATTTGTTTTTTAATTTCTTTTTTCTTTCATCTTTTTTTTTTTATTATAATTTAATTTTAAATTTTTTTTATTATTTTTAATTAACATACTAGGGGTTCCCTGAGGAGTCCACTGTCATCCTCTGAGCCTCAAGTGAAGAACTGGGATCCAGGCAGGGGTTCCTGATGAGGAAAAGCTAATTCTTTAGTGGGAAGCAGATGTGGTCAGTGAACATTTTGATAGAGATGATAATACTGGGGATGATAATGAGGAAACTAAGCCTGATCCTGAAGAAATATATAAGTAAAAGATGAACCAGGAAAAACTACTATGGAAACCGAAGTTGAATCCATTGTCACTGTTCCTATCCAACAAGTTTCTTCATCTGTTCCTTTACTGATACTTCAGTCATCGATCTCTCTCTCCTTAACCAATATCTCCTCCTGTCAAGAATCATTCATTACAACTTTCACCACCAACATCCGCACTACAGCAGAGCAGTTCAGTTCTTGAAATGGTCAAGTTACGGCTCCTGTGCAAATCAGTTCAGGACCTGCGCCTTCTTTGATGAATCCTGGATACATCAGTTCAGGACTCGTGCAAATCTCAGTTTTTCCAACACCATATGTTCCACCATCCAAGAAAGACTATGAGATCCTGTTGTAACCATTGTTTTAATGAGTACTGTAATCTTCCAACACCGAACTGGTTTCCCAGTTCCCGGTAGCTATTGTTGCTTCATAGAGCTGTTGATCCAGTTGGTTCTACCTCATCAACTACCCATTGATCAAGTTGAAACTATCTACTTCGTTACTGCTTTTTTTTGTTTCACCCCCCAAATCAGAAATTCAATCTCAAGTCAATCATCAAGGTGTTGAAGAAATTAAGATTCATGGACATCAAAAATGCATAATTTAAATAATCGCACCCCTCCTTCATAATATTTCTTCAAACTCTTCGTTTTAAATAAACTAATTGACAAAGGGCTCATTCTATTAATTTTGATTCATCGTATTCAAACTATTTTAATACATATCACTAAAGTTGACAAAGAATCACTCATTAGAGAATGTTATTGGCGATCCGTCTCGTCCGGTTTCGACAAGAAGTCAACTACAAGAACATGCCATTTGGAGCTTACTTTTGACGCAATGAAAAATCCAACTCCAATTCAGTGTGAAAACGGTTCTTGTATGGTTGAGATCTACTATCTCAAGATAGTTTTATGGTTTCTGATATAATTGTGTTCAGGGGCCCATGCCTCAATTCTGGCTCTGGATCATAGCAGCTTCAGGATCCCCGTGCTTCATGAAATGACGTGCACGCCGCTCGTCATATTCCGTTCAGGACCTCACGCCCTCGACAAGAGGGACGCTCTGTTGAAATATCTCCTCAGGACCCGTTTCAAATAAACAAAAAATGGCAATCAGATTTATGACATCTCTGGCCCGTTGCCCCAGGAAAAATGTTTGTTCTTAGCAGACACATATCAGATTCGTCACAAAAGGAGATCGGATTTCTATTTCAATCATTTCTTTGAAGAATATTTCTCTTGAATTTCTATGTCATTCATTTATTTGTAGAATATTTCTCTCCAATTAAATGTTCATGATTGAAGAAAAACAAACAATGATCAAGCAACGAATGCATCGTTTTGACAAGATGAATTTATCAATCCTTTCTGTTACACTGGTACAAGACATTGATGAGTCTTCCTCATGCAATATTGATAATGTTAAATATGCAATTCTTCTTCAACCAACAGAGTCATGGCATACCAATGGAAAAAGATCATCCTTTAGAACAAAGTTATTGACAATCCTACAAATCCAAGTGCAAACAGATCAACAGCTATGCCACAGATCCTTGAAATGTGTATGTTCGCGCTCACAGTGAGTACAGAAGAAACCAAAAAAAATAATAAAGAACAGGGTTTTTAAAAAGGGAGGCAATGGTTGATTATGAATAGTTCGAAGCAATGCAGGGATGTAACTTACTAGTTCGACAGACCACAAGTCTGGGAACTCGTCTAACAAAACATTTGGCAGGTCAGTGATAAAAAACTAATGTGGTTATGGAAGAACAAAAAAAGGAGGATAGAGTTCAGTCTGTATTCGCAACAAAGCAATAACTTGTAGCTAAAGCTATGCTCAGGAAGAGGGTAATTGATTTCGAAGATCATTTTGCTCTAGTTGCTGTTGGAAGCAGTTCGGATTTACGTTGCTATTCCTGCACACAAGTCCTTTCCAATCTAACAAGGATGGAAGTTTTTAAACGGAATTTCTAAATGGTCCACTGAAGGAGGAGGTTTATTTTGCTCAGCGGAAGGGTTCGTTGATCCTGAACATCCATAAAAAGTCTACCTTTTGAGGGAAGGAAGCTTGATAGGATTGATGCAAGCACCTAGAGCCTGGCACACACACACTCACTTAATTGTTGTATTGATCATGTTTATGTTTTCTATCTGTTTGTTCTTGGTAATGTTCACTAAATGAATGTGCGCTATTATGCAATGATGAATTATCCAATTTTCTGATGTCCACATGGCTTTTCTAAAGCATTTCAGCAAGTCACCACAACTCGTCCTATTAGACTGTTTTGTGCATGCGAATGATTGATACTCGCAAAAGCAACTTCTGGAGGGATACAGTTACTACGGTGACAAACTTGTAAGCAAGATGTAAGAAACAATATTGCACTGCAAGATTTTCAAAAGTAGGCACGTATGTTTATGGCGGTTATCTGCAAGTTGTGCACAAGTAATGAGGATGGAGGGACACAGCTTAAAGTTTATGCTTCAACTCAAACATAAATACTGTTGTTACTTTACGTTCACAGTCAGCCATAGCAATATCATGCAAAGCCGTACAACACTCTACATACAAAAGAACATTCCATATCGGTATCAATTCATAAGAGGATCATGTGAAAATGATATTATTAAATTAATTTTGTCGAACTGAATACCAATTAGCTGACTCTAATTTACGACCAAGCCCTTCCTGAGGATCGGTTTCTTGTATCTTGGTCAGAGGATTGGTCAATGAGATGTTTGACTCCAGCAGAAACTGGAGGTTATGACAAACGTAAACTGGCTTTGATATCTATCATCAAAATATTCTCTTTGTAAACATTAAAATAAAAATAAAAAAAATTGGCTTATGTAAATTATGTAAATTAACCCGGGCCTCATCGTAAAGTAAAATACACGTCTCAATGCATTTTTCCTTAACAACGAAAAGAGAAGTCTTTTTGGTATTGAGCTACTCTAATAAAACATTTAAAGTTTTGAGCTCATGACAATGGCTTGCAGTTATTTCTGACTGCAACCCACTTTTCAATCTGAGGAACGCATGTCGTCGAAAAGACAGCTGTTCCTGACAACGGGTTAATTATATTTTTCACCAGGGCATGGATTATTTCATATCCATCTCATAAGGAATAAGTGTACGTTTCTAGTACATTTGATTTGTCAAAATAAGAGAAATCTTATTTCAATTGGGAAAAAGTTGTCTTCACAATGAATCAATATTTTCAGTAATCACGAAAAGATTTTCAAAGATAATTCGACCTCTCAAACAATGACTACAACTCTTTAATTTGAAAAGGGTACATTATTTGAGGGAGAAAAGTGTAAATAATCTTTTGTAAACGGTCTTTCAAAATAAGTCATGGATTTTAAACAGTTGAAGTTTGTTGATAATGTACAGATAACAATTTAAAGGGATGTTATATTATCATTAACTACATGTGCCTTAGATCTTCATTTGATTCAAACTTTAGGGTCTTATTTGCAATGAAGGATTAGTGAAATTCAGGCTTTAAACTACATACGACTAATATAGCCAACGCGTCATAGGTTTGTAAAAAGACTATTAGGATTGTTTGGAAATTCTTTCGTAGTTTAAAAGCCTTGAAAAACCTGATTCTAAAGGATAGATTTAACGTTTACTTAATTCTGCGAACACGATTCTCAAGCATGTGTGCTTATAAGATTTTTTCTGATTCTGATGTGGTATCGAAATCATTTCAAGGGGAAGGTGTAAACACACTGAAAGGTACAACAACTACACGTGATATAATTCCATAGCCTTTATTTAATTGTAGGCCATTCCGGGAAGACAATGTCTTATCCGTAGAGAAAATCAGTGTTTTTATCTGTGTTACTTTTCGGGCGCTAATTAAACACATAGGAGAAGAGATTATTCTTGTATTTATGGTATGCACAAGTTGAGATACCAGGGAAAAATGTGTTGTCAGAAGATTGCGTAGAGCGTGAGAGTTAAATTTCGATTTGATATTCAAATAAATGATTTTAGAAAAGACTAAACAAATGATTGGTTAATGATTCAAGTAATACTTCCTTTACAGTTAATACCAAGCGTGTTTTAAAGGAGTAGAAATATTTGATCAAGAGGGAACATATTGGGATGATAAGTATGATAATTCTCTAGTTAGGCAGTATCCGTTAGAAGAAAGTGTACATTTGGGACTTTTAGTTGTCTTAGGTGTTATCAGTTCGTCTAATGAGAGGGAATAATTGAGATATCGGGACTTAGTAGAATTTGGTGTTTCAATTCTATCATCATATCATGTTAAGAGAAAATTAGAACATCCGAGACTTTAATTGACTTTGGTGTTACGGTTTCAAATTAATTGTGTACTTCATGATTTGGGCGTCAGACTTCAAGCATTCTTAATGCAAATTGCAAGAAGGCTATGAACCTACTCAAGAAAGGATTGCTGATTCAAGGGGAAGCTAAGACAACTTCCACAAAGAAGAGTATCGAGACAGGAATACAGACTGCTTACATGGACAAAATGACTATATCATTTTCGGTTGACCATTTTCAGGTCTGTATCATACATAATCTTGTGTATATATAAATGTGTAGTGTTGACTTAATTACTAGGCTATAATATTAAATAGTGATTGAGTACAAATTTTCAAGAATTTCTTAGAAAATTCAAAATCTTTCAAATTACAGTACTCAGCACTATCTTATATATCCTTCAATGATTGAGGGGGAGCATTAATATGTTCCAAACACGGCTTGTGAATAATTGGCACACTTTTCTCCGAAAGTTTATAACATATTTAAATCAATTGATATCCAAAATGTCAAATGATTTGAAATTTTTGATAAAGGGGAGAAAAAATGTGATTAAATATGTAATGTGATCATATTACTCATCAGTGTATTACTCCACCAACATGGTGTCTAAAACAGTTTTGAATACCGATGCACATGTTGTGGGGAGATTTTTCATTAAAGAAAAACAATCGAGTACTAAACACTTTGATTAGGTTTAATCCTAACAAAGTACCTGATTGAGTTTTTCACCAGTGATTTTATGGCAAGGTGAATCTGTACCAAAAGTTTGGATCATGTATTTACTGTTATCGAAAGTTATAAGGGATGGTAAGTTAGGTACTCGTTCACATGATCCTGCCAGACAACGGAGGGATCTTTCCCATTGGGACGATCACACTAGGTTAGTGTAGGAAGTCCTAAGGTTATTAAAAAGAGGTAAATGTGAGGAAAAGGGAATAGTGCGACTGAGATGGAGCTAGTAATTGATAAACCAACAAGGTTATAGTCATGAAATCTTGGTAAGAACATTAAAGGGGTTGTAGATATGAAAGAATTGTTTACGGATTAAGGGTGTAAAGGAAGAAGTAAGCCATTCCATACACTTAGGCAGAAAGATACCCGGTGTCAATACATATGCTGTCAAAATACACTAAAATGATGCTGACATTGAAGTGACATCATTGGACCAGTGATGCAATGCACAACATTCCCAAGCCTACTCCGAAATCTTATCAAAAGATTTTGTTTCATTTCTCAAGGAGACTAATCATGTAATCTACTGACTCACTCACTCGAGTAAGTCGGTATTTGAAAAAATGGTGGCAGTCAGGGATCCAGCCTCCGATACTAAAATCAAAACGCACTGTTGAGTCTAGAGCCAAGGATCATCAATTATGCTCGTTAGGATCAATTCCAATTTACTTGTTTTTCACACACTGTTGATTACAGTATTATCTAAGAGTCCCTACGCATTATCCTTGTGATTTTGCTAGAACATCCGAGTGATACGTAAGTATTCACAGTGAAGATGGAAATCCTGCTTGAGCCAACTTCAAACAAGCTCATGGTTGGTGACTTGTGAGATCCTTAATGGATCAAACTTGTGAAAACTGGAAAACAACAACGGTGTGATTCTACATGAATCAAACTTGTTCGCAGTGTTATACGATATTGACGAGTTATTGGACTTTGGAAAACAAATAAACTTTTGATGTTGTTAACAAAAACTCTTTTGCAAAGTTACACCACTCATTCGCATCTGATTCTTGTTTTTTCAAACCTAATTTTATCTTTATTGCTAATGTTTTATTACAGGATCATTTAAAGATGTAGATGGAGATACCGATGTTCAACAAAATCAAGTTCATAACCGCTGTGCTCATTCTCAAACGGAATCATTCGAAGATATCATGAAAGCTCTAAGTATTGTTACTAAAAGCTTCCGCCATATCTGTATATTCAAGCTTTCAAGATCAAGAAAAGTCAGTGAGCATATATCATTCCGAATGACACAAGTTCACTAGATGGCAAAAGATCACATGATGATGATTAAAGATTATGATTGGATGATGATCTCAAAGAAGCTCAAAGATCACATACAAGTCAAGCTAAAGCCTAAAAGTCTAAAGTTCACTGCTTCAGATTCACAAGATACAGATCAATGAAATCAAGTGTCTGAAGATCTTAAGTTTAGTATTTTTAGGGGTGACCTCCCTTAGGGGGAGATTGTTAGATATTAGAAAAAGACTCGGGTACCCTATGTATTTCTAATGTTCAATTATATAGCTCGTACGCTAGTTTTAATAGGTAAACGTTGACTTTCGGTTATTGAAACCGGGGTACTGACACAATACCCGATGTATTTGTAAGAACTATAAATACCTCTTCCAACTTTGGAAGAGGTAAGCATCTATTCATTTTACACACACTCTTTAGTGTGTTTATTAGTTTCTCTCTCAACCATTCTCTCTCTCTAACTTTCTCTCTCTAGATCTCTCTAGATCTATACATGTTTGTGTGAATTCGGGATCCTACAAATTTGGTTTCAAATAGTGACCATCGAGGCTGTAGAATACCAACTTGTTGCACAAGTTAAAGTCCTCAATACTGACAGTTTGAGACTTAAGTATGAGATTAATAAACTAATCCTAATTCAGAAACACCGAAGCTTCAAAATGCCAAATTAATGGTAAGACTTGGTACCAAAATTCCATATGCATACCCCTAGTTACCATACCATGTATTATCTCATTTTCTTATTATCTTTCTATCCGGTTACAGGAAAGATTGAACACACAAAAAGAAAAAGTTGCAGAGGATCCCATGAAAGTTTTGTCTAGGGGAAAATCTCATAACATACTCTTGGTCATCAAGATTGCAAACAATGAACAAATGATTTTGATATAGTCTTGATATGACGCTATTTATCCTTAATTTTTCATTTCAATCTCATTTTTATGTATTTCCTTCTTACTATTAAAAGATTCCATATTTGTGTTTTTCATTTTATTGTTTTAGATTGATAACATGAAGTCAATCAGTTGCTTGGTCGTCGTCAAAACACAAACAAAATGCTCATGGACATAACATCAGGTGCTTCTAATTCTTTGTGTTTGTATGCTAAAATTAAGAAAATATAAGAACACTGATATAGAGCTGATGGCAATGTATATTAATATGCAACTATAGGTAATTGTTTGTTTTTCTTTAGAGACATGGATAGCTTAATATTGAATGTAGCGTAATGGGTCAAAACCATTTATTTTGTATGGGGATTGACATAAATTGGCTTAGTGTGCAATGAGGAATGTTTGGACAAAACCTGTTTCAGGCCTCTTCGGACATAATAGGTTTTATAGGGCCTGTTTGGATGTGGTCTATTTCAATAACTAATTAGAACCCTTACCACATCAACCAAACACCCTGTTCCAGCAAGCATCCAAACACCCCTTCCAGCAACTAAACCCCCTATTACAAAAGTCATCCAAACACCCCTCCACAGCAAAAAAATACCTTTTAAGCAGTCATGTAAACACGAAATTAAGCATCAGTTATTATGTGAAATATATTATTTTCTTGCACTTTTGCTGGTACTCTTCAGCGGGTAGCAAAACAATAGCATATTCCAAATGTTATTTACAGTGCATCTTCTGCATTGGGTCATGACGCTCCAACACATGTACTTATATTATATGTGTATATGTAACAACATTGTCTTTAAGATACTAACATTCATTTATCCTTAAACATGTGCATTTAAAATTTTTTAATATGAAACACTAGATAATAAAATTGTATTTTTGTTGCTCATGTAAGTGACACACCTTTTCTGTTAAAAACTAAAACTTAAAATCGTTCCAAGAAGAAAACCACATTAATGACCATTTACAACCATTCTAATCCGATTGTGTTAAATAAGATTAATATCACATAATAGCTTCTAAAATCACGTTTATTGTAAACATAATATAGAAGATATCGTGATTATATGATCAAACGATACATTCGGAAACTAACCTTTGTTATACTAAACAAATTGAAAGTATAAAAAAGTAAGTGACATTGTGTAAGTTTCTATCCGTTTGACTCATTACTTATAAGCCAACCAGAATCGACGCATACTTAAATATATAAACAGAAAAATTCCATCTTTATATGATCTACTGACAATTTGTTTTTTGTTTTCTTCTGTTTAGTGGGTACCTTTAAAGCTCAAGATTGTCAGTGACAATATGGTCGAACGTTACTTTGCAGCATTAGACGATAAAGATTCGGAAGACCTCCAGCTCCCTACTAGATCAAACTTACCTTTATATGCCATATTCAAGCTCTGAGCTAAACCAGTGATCCGCTTCATGTAGCCCTTTAGGTTTAGCTTTAGGCCGGTATTGATGTGTCCAGACTGGAGGTGGATCTAAATTGTATATTAGAGATGTTGACTCCACTTTTTGTGGAAATATCCTTGATACTTGGTTTAGAATCGTCAAGATCATTAAAGATGAATTGTTCTTCCACAATCCGTTAAGATACATCCTTAATCAAAACAGCATCCCCAGGAGCATCTTGAAATTCACTATTTGATTCCACATTTGTTCTCATTTCATTTGTTTCATCTACATCTTTTGTAATACTTTCCTCCATAGTTTTAATAAAAGGTATTAATACTGAACTGCATGAAACTACTTCTTCAAACGTTCATCCTTGATTTGAGAAATCTTCTGCATAACTTTCGAGTACAATCTGTTATTAATCCAAATTCATGCTCATTTGTATCATCCAACCGATTTAAGTTTTCTAACATTAAATATCATAATGCCTTTATTCTGATTCTTCTCTTCTATGCATTTTTTAAATATATAGGTTTTAATCTATAGTCATGGTACTTGATTGTGCAAATATGGGCACGATCAGGCTTCGATGAGATCAAAGAGTTCCTTGGGTGATTGTTGAGTTGCCAAGCCTTGAATAACCTGTGTTAACATAAATGAAAATACTACGTTAAGTGAAGCGCAGGGGTGTCCCTGCGAATTGCCTCAGGCGTGAGAGTAAGTATGTGTTTTGTATTTGGTAAAGTATGATAACGTAAGTAAGTGTGTGAAGAGTTCTAGCCATACCTTGAAGCCACTTAAACAATTTTTATAGGTTGTAGAAATGATGATAGTATGAGGAATCCTTAGCATAAAGGAACACGTGATCATGTGGGTGGTTCACCACGATTTATGGTAGTGATTCTTGGGTTATGTAACAGACTCTATTTTGGCGGGAAGACCTTGATGGAGATAAAGAACGTGGGTTTGACTGTCTGACCTTTGCTCTAGTTTCGTCGAAGGCCCACCGCGAAGGTTGTAAGGCTTCGCGTGGCGGGTTCCCATACTGGTAACCATCCCGAAGATGGTTTTATGCCACTCAAAACTATTCGAAGGTTCTTGGTTGTAATTGGGAGAAGATCCCATTCGGGCTTCGAAGGGGAGGCCTTCGAACTGGAGAGGAGGGTACGTCATCAGCTCCCTAGTCAAATGTAATGTATTCATCTATGTATGTATTGCTTTTTACTATCATTCACAAACAAGATCGAAGACCATGTTCCAATTTGCATACACTAAATAGTGAAACCCACTGGCCTCGGGGTTAGTTAGGGGGTTTTAAATGCAGATTACTCAAAGTCAGCCTTGGTTATCGTGAACTTCTTATCTTGATTTAAATTGAGTTTAAAATCTGAGAAGTCTCTAATCTCTTCAACGTGTTGCTGGTCTCACAGCTCTATAGCTTCGCCTATATAAATGTCATTCCCAAACCTTTTTTTTATTTTATCACCTCCATTATTCAGCTCTCTTCTTCTTGAAATATTCTTCAACAAATCTAAGGTAAGAATTTTGTTAATACAAATAATGTCTAAATCTCAGTTATTTATATTTTATCAGACCTACTCGATGTTTTGATAATAACAAAAATGTAAAAAAAGTTTACGATAAAAAAACGTTTTAAATTACTAACCGTTTAAAATTTATTTCTAAGATTAATCACTTTATGGTCTAGTATATACAAATCATTAAACATGATTAGTGATTAAGAAAATTATTTTTCTTAAACCTTTACATTTCTACAAATTGTTTTTATACAAAAATATAAAACAAAATATTTATTTATTAAAAGTAATGTATTATTAATTATAATAATTGGAAATCAGATTTTTTCCCCTCAAAATGGGAAGGTTCTAAAAACATATAACACTTTCCCATAAAAAAGAAAAAAGAGGAGCGTAGTCTACGGCGGCCCCCTTATAGGCCTGGCGGCCCCCTAATATATTTGGGACCGCCGGGACGCCGCCAGCACAACGGCTCTTTTTGTCTCCTATAAATACTGGGCCACCCCATCTGAAAAACAGAACCTCTTGCCACGAATTTTTTCAGATCTACTTTTCTCTCTTCTTTCTTTCTTTCTAAAACACATATCTTAATCACTAACATACCTTGATCTTGTTTCAAGTTGATTATTCTTTTTTCCTCCCTTCTTTCTAAAATCAAAAGTGCAACGAGAAGAACAATCGTATTATATTCATACGAATTGTTTATTAAGTCGATCTTCTTCTTCCCTCATCAAGATCACAAGTCATTTATTATATTACACATTTGTGTTGTTGTGTAAATTTAGATTGTGTGTAGATCTAATTGTGTAAATTGTGTATTTGTGATTTGGATTGTGTGTCAATCCAAGAGTAGGTATATATATCTTGTGAGTGTATAAAGACTTAGTGAAGTCTTAGATTGGTTCTAGCTAAGATTAGGACTCGACATCTAGCTTAGTGTCGGAAAAGAAAGTAAGCGACGTGTAAATGGTTTTCTCCGCCTAAAGGGAGCTTGTTGACATAGTGAAATCTCGAGTGGAGTACTCAGGGAGTGGAGTAGGAACGAAGAGGTGCTTCGTTGCCGAACCACTATAAATCTTGGTGTCTTGGTTTGATCATTTCTTTCTATATCTCTATATTGTTATTGTTTACTTAGTTCATTTCATTAGATATTTTAGTTGTGATTCTTATTGTTGATTGATTGACATACAACTCGAATCAAAAAGTTTTCTAAGTAAAGTTTTAAAATGACTAATTAACCGGTAAACTATTCAACCCCCCCTTCTAGTTTCCTACAATTGGTATCAGGAGCAAGGTCACTCAAGATTTTTAAAATATATTGTATTTTAAAGCTTGGATCGATCTATGGATTCCGACAAATATCTAGAAGGGTAATCTATGCAAAGACCGCCACTTTTTGAAAGTGATAGTTTTATTTATTGGAAAAATAGATTCGAGACATATGTTAAATCAAAAGATCTAGATCTTTGGCATGTTATTACAAATGGTGATTTTCAACCTATTATTCAAAATCCAAAAACCAAACTTGATGAGGTTGTCCCTTTTGAAAATCAAACTGATGATCTTAAAAGAAGGCTTGCGAAAAACAATGAAGCCAAAATGGTTATTTACAATGCTTTGCCTAGAAAAGAATATGAACGAATTTTCATGTGTAATACGGCAAAAGAAATTTGGAAAACTTTGTTAATCACCCATCAAGGTAATAGCCAAGTCAAAGATAATAAGATCGACCTTTTGGTTCAACAATATGAACAATTCGTCATTTCCGAAGACGAATCTATAGATAGTGCTTTTGCTAGATTTAATACTATTATTACTAGTCTTAAAGCTCTTGATGAAGGTTACTCTAGTAAGAACTACGTAAGGAAGTTTCTTAGGGCTCTACATCCTAAATGGAGAGCAAAAGTCACGGCGATTGAAGAATCGAAAGACTTAACATCACTATCTCTTGATGAGCTCATTGGAAACCTCAAAGTCCATGAGATGATCATCAAGAAAGATTCTGAAATAGTCAAAGCAAAAGTTGAAAGGAAATCTCTTGCTTTAAAGGCTAAGAAAGAATCTAGTGATGAAGAGTGTTCGACTTCCGGTAGTGAAGACGAAGAGTACGCCATGGCGGTAAGAGACTTCAAGAAGTTCTTTAAGAGAAGAGGTAGATTCATAAGACAACCTCAAAATGATAAAAAGACCGTTTAAAGAAGCCGAGATGACAAAAACGGCAAAAGTGAAAGGAAGTGCTTTAGATGCGAAGATCCAAATCATCTTATTGGAGAATGTCCAAAACCACCGAGAGACAAGAACCAAAGAGCATTTGTTGGAGGTTCTTGGAGCGATAGCGGTGAAGAGAATGATGACAAGATCCAAGACGAGACATGTCTTGTAGCTCAAGCACCAAATGAGGTATGTTCCGAATCCTCCTACTTTAGTGATGAAAACTCATCAATTGATTGATGATTTACCTTAGACATGAATATGATAAATGTCAAAAATGAGTTTAAAATAATCACTAAGACCAAATGGTAAACGATATTAGGAATAGTCTAGAAAATGGAGCTTAGCGAATTAAAAGGATAAATTGTCCCACACTCCGACGAGAAAAAACAAGGGAGTTTGATATTGATTGTGCCAAAGTGTCACACATTAAAATTGAAAATGAAATGCTCAAAGAAGAATCCACTAGATTAAACAAATTTGAAAAGAGTACACATTGCTTGAATGAAATGTTAAATAATCAAAAACCCTCCGGTGATAAATTAGGTTTAGGGTTTAATTCATTTGAAGCATCATCTAGTGGAACTAAGGATTATAAAAATTTTAAAAGCTCAGGAGATAAAGACCGTGTCTTTCCATAATGGAGGTCCTAATTGAAATAATTGGGTGCCCCCCGACCTCGTTGAGTTAATGTTTTGTCCCCCGGGCCCATGGGGGGGGGCGCCGACCGCGTAACCCGGCTTCCTCACCTCCCGCACGGACGCGTCCCACTGTGGCTGTACTGGTCACGTCGGTGGCACTAGCGTGGGTTGACTGGGCCCCCGGCGACCCCCCACCAAAAATGGAGGAGCACCTCCCTGGTTCAGAGAAAAGTGTGACGTTTTTAAAAATCTATTTCGGGTCCTAGACCAAAACACATATAGTAAACAAATTCAAAATTCTTGTGTCCGGTGACAATGAAGTCCAAACAGTTTTTGATAAACCATTGACAATGCTCTCTGGAGTTAATTTTCAAAAACCCAAAAATTTTATTTATTTAGATTCAAAACTCCACCACCTAGAAAGTCAATAAAATTATTCTCATCCTAAAACACCCGCAACCAAAAAAGACATTTGGTCGAAAAACCAAACCACATGGCTCTTCCCGTAAGTTATGGAACAACTTTCTACGTCAAAGTTACATACCATGGGAAATGTGTCTTTCGTTCTCACATCCCAATCAATTTCATCAAATGCAAGGGATGTTTGGCACTAACAACTTTAGACCCATGAGATATTAGGGACCAAATGTTTGAGTTACTGTCTTAATAAAAAATAGATATGCCTTGAGTCAACTTGAGCCCAACAAATGGATCAAGGATAGTAGATGCTCCAAACACATGATGGGCAACCGAAATCTCTTCTCTACTTATAAGACATACAATGAAGGTAACGTCATTTTTGGTACTAATCTTCGCGGTAAAATCATTGGCAAAGGTACGATTTCTAATGACTCTCTCAAAATATATAATGTAGAACATGTTGATAATTAAGATTTAACTTGCTAAGAACGGACAAATATTGATAATAAGTGTAGATTAACTTTTTCTAACATGTTAGGAAATTCAGTTTTTTAGATGAGAAGTGGACAGATCATATCGATCTCGACGAGCCGTAGTTAATAGTTAGTCAATTCAATGTAATATCTAAGTAATCTATCCAGGCCGGCTTATAGAAAGTCCAAGGAAAGCCTATAGAAAGCCCCCACCCGCCCATTTCATGTAATTTTCGTTTTCGTCTGAGTTTTATCAAGAATTGTAAACTCCCGTGTATTCCAAAAGACTTAAACTCATTAATCAAAAACACATTTAACACAACAACCTCCAATCACTGTTCGATCACTTTTAATCTTATCACATTGAAATGGATCCAATGATTTCACTTTGACAAAAGAATACTCTTGCTGAGTACATGATACTCTCCGGTGCAAGACAATCGTTCTACCCATGTTGACAAAGGACCTGTATGATTCTTTGACATAGTAGAAGGAATTATACTTGTAAAAAAGAGCACGGAAGAATAGATACCTGAATCAGTTGAAAATGGTCCCGCTCAATTTGGCCTACCAGTTGAAGAGAAGTGGTATATTAGAACAAAGAAATATGCTGAATATATCTAGTGCAGCAGAAAATTCAAGCTGATTTGATATGAAAGCACCAATATCATTCATCAAGGTCTTTCCAGCTGATAACTATTCATGCTTATGAATCATCACAGATTGCTAAAGATTTTATGTGGAGAGAGTTTCAATGTACCTGATTGCAGCGAGCGTACACCTCTTTGACCAAAGCAGGAACTAGAGTTGTAAGTTGTATGATGCATTTGATAAGTTTACTCACATCAAGGGGGAATCACTTCATACGTATTACTTGCGATTTACTCAGTTGATTAATGATATGAACATCTACAAGATGAAAATGGAGCAATTTCAAGTTAATACCAAAGTATACTTAAACCTCTTCGCACCTGAAATGAGTAAGTTTGTGATTGATGTCAGCTTGTTTAAAGAATTAATTAACCTCCAACTTTGATCAACTTTCATGCAATCTAGAACAACCGAACTCCATGCAATGAAGTCCGTATTAATCGCGTGAAACGCATCAAGATCCATTGGCATTTCGTTGCAAATCAAGCAAGATGTCACCACCTTACTTCAACCCTAATCATCATACTTGACAACAATCCCCACAACTTCAACAACAGTATTTTTATTTTTTCACCATCACACCATGGGGCATCAATTCAAATCCAATCAACATTACACATCTCAGATTAACCATCATAAGCTCATTCAATCATTCATCGATTCCACCATCACCATACTTTCAGTCTCCAAAATGAATCAATCAACCTCAACTGTTCCTAAGTAATTCATAGTGCTTATCAATCACCTCAAGCTCCTACACAACTTATGACTGAGTCACCATTTGTAGACTCAGGTTTTGCTGTTCCTGTGTTTTCTCCTGGAGATGATCCAATTGCTTGCCTTAATAAAGCAATGGCTTTTCTAATGGTTGTAGCTTCTTCAATTGCTACTACCAATACTCAATCTCAGAACTCCTCTAAATCCAAATAAACCCAAACACACTATTCAAGACGGCAGGTTACCGGTGCAACAAGTTTAGAGGGGGACAAGGACAAAATTATTCTGGTAAAAAAAATAGATAAAAAATAAAGAAAAAAAGAAGTAGAGAAGAAAAAAAGTAAATAGAAAAAAAAATTGGTAAAAAAAAAAAACAGAAATAACTAAAAATAAAAAAAAGAACGAACTGGGGGTGGGGAGGGTAGAGGGGTGGGTGGGGTGGTGTGGGGGTGAGGGGGGGAGTTGGTTGATTCGATAGGGGGTTATGTTGTTATTGATTAATGATGGTTTGTAGTATTGTATATTTGGGTTTGAGTATTAGGATTTGGTTTAGTGAGTGATTTGATAATAATTTATAATTGGTTGAGGATGGGTGATTTTTTTATTGGTTTTGATGGATTTATTATTTGTGTGGTTATTAATAATGGGAGGAGGTAATAGTTGTAATTATGTGATTATATTATATAGAAATAACAATGCTCTTTCCCAGACTATATCTCATACACTTATGATTAGACTGATATCTCTTACTGCACAACGATTTCTATGCCATCATTTCCAACATATGGTCTTGACGTTATCTCAGAGTACCCGAATTCTGAAACCGTATCTGAATGAATGGATAATCAAAGTGTGTATGCATTGTCATGATTTTGAAAAAAAGAAATTTACAAATGACCCCCCACCCCCGAACATGTATAAATACACGATAATTAGAAAATAAGAGATAGACAATATCAAACAATATTCTCATATCTGCAAGAAACACAACCAGGCAACGATACAAGATACTAATTTGCAGGCACAAAAACAGATTTCACTTATTTTAATCTGTGAATGAACAAATGTCAGAACGATGATTAAATCATGTAAATAATTAGGAAAAGGCTAATAAGGAACAAAATAATGAATCAATAACCGATGAGCTTGAGAGATATAAGGAAAGGGTTAAAACTTTTGAACAACGTCTTAATATTGATTTTAAGCAGCCTCCGTGAAAAAAATGATAGAATCACAAATGGATGATATTAATAGAGAGAAACTTGCACTCAAGAACAAAATGCCTCACTTAAGCAAAATCTTTCTAAACAAATCAAAGAAAGGAATCTTTATTGCAAACCTCTCACAGGTTTTCAAAAACTGGAATCCAAAGGAAAGGAAAATAAATATATGAAAAATGAAATTGATTTGGAAAAGATGATTAAGGAACATAATATTGAATATAAGTGGTCAAGTCTTGCTCAGGACAGTGCACATAGTTAACAAGCACGCAAGCTTTATGATATACAACACAAACAAGCTCTAGTTATCAAAATCACGATTAACCTTTAGGAAGATCTGTCGGATAAAACCAACCTTGTATGATGGTGCTGTTATATCTAAAACACATGTTGCAGACCTGTGATTGATGAATGTAAAACATTGATTTTGGAAGAAAAGAGTCGATAAAAAAATGTTTGAAAAAGCAAAGGATCCTGAAGTTTAGGAGCAAAAGAAAATTTCTCATAAACCTATTGATTATGAAAAAATTAAAATAGCCTAATTGAATTATTTTGAAACACGTTTTTCCTCTCCACAAACAAGAATTATCTGCTGAACAAGCCTTTTTGTTTCATACGTTCATCCTAATCCTACCATTGAACCTTCTTACTCATCACCTGTCATAGTGGATGTTCCCAGTGAACTACCTAAGGTGAGTTTGGTGAATGCAAGCCTTAAAAAGCTTAAATTCCACCTCACCCAGTGTGACTATGTGGTAAAGAAGAGGACAACACCTAGTGCTCTTGAAGAAAGGTGAAATGTGGGTTAAACAGACAAAAGCTATTTTTAACAATGAAAATTATTCCCTTTCTAAAAACTTAAAAGACATCTTCAATGTGTTTGATAAAGATCTTCTAAATGAAATAACGAAAGTACAAACAGTTTTTGATCAAATGGAAGCGTCTGTTCAACAGTTTTCAGTTGATAAAAAATGTTTGGAAATTGCTAAGAAAGAAATTCTTTTGGAAAATGATCGACTCTTACAAAAAGTCATGTCTCAAGATGTTCTGATAACTGTGATGAATTCTATGTCTTTGAATAATGATTCTGTGAATGTGAAAATGCAAAAGTGTGAATTGTGTGAAAAGTGTTTGAATCTTGATGCTGAGCTTTCCAAATCAAAACAAGCATATAATGATCTTTTGAAAAATCACTCACAACTTGAAAAACATTGTATTTCTCTCGAAGTGTCAATGCAATTAAAACAAGAAGTTTTTTTCAAAACGATGTAATCTGTGTTTAGATCAAAATGCTGTTGAAATTCAAGAATATTTTGAAATCAATGATTTGAAAGCTCGGCTACAAGACAAAGACACGACCATTTCTAAGTTGAAGGATACCATCAAATCTTTGACAAAGAATACTAAGGAAAAGAATGTTAATCATGATAAATGTGATCTTGAGCCCATAAATGAGGAATTGGAGAATAGTGTGGCAAAATTACTTTCAGAAAACGAGCGTCTTTGTAATGAAATTAATCATGTGAAACAGGTTTTTAAAGATCAGTTTGACTCAATCAAACAGACACGTGTTCATCATAAAAGATCAGTGGAATCTTTAAATTAACAAACTGAACTTAAAATCTGTGAAAAATGAGGATTTAAAAGCTCAAATTCAAGATAAGGTTTTTGTGATAACATCATTGAAAAACGATTTACGAAAATCAAAAGGGAAAGAAATTATTGAAAATGTTGTACATATACCTTCTGCCACCACTATTGCTCCAGGCATGTTCAAGCTTGATTTAGTACCGTTGCCTCCTAGGTTATTGCAAAATAGGGAAGTTCACATAAACTATCTTAGGAACACTTAAGAACAAGCTAATATTCTTCGGGAAATAGTCGACCAAACTAAGGCAAAACAACCTTTAGATGGCGATTTAGACCTTGCTTGTAAGTATGCCACAAGAATTCAGGAGTTGCTTGTATATGTTCAAGATACTTGCCCTAATGCGATAACACCTAGTACTAAGAAGGTTGCTGTCACACCCATAAACAATGTCAAGAAAGTTAGGTTTGCTGAAACTCTCACATCCTTAAGCAACATTAAACAGGTAGAGTCTTCTAATACTTCAGATTCTAACACACTTGTGTTGTCTTCTACAGGAGTGAAGTGTTCTACTAGTAATTTCGGATCAAAGCCTCTAGGCAATAAAAAGAATGATATGATATCGCAAACACCAAGTAGGAACAAGAAGAATAAAGTAGAAGCCCAACCTAGGAAAGTTAATAAAATGAATCGTGTTCTTAAACCTGTTTGTGATGTTGATGTTAAGCAGTCTCTGTCAAATGCGAATTATGATATTCTCTGTGCTACTTGTAATAAATCTATGCTTTGATGGTGTTCACAATAAATGACTTCTCTTGAACCATGGTGCACAAATGGGAATAACGGTACTAAATCTGCTAAGAAAACACAAAAATCATAAATATTAGAAAACCCTAACGGTCATGTATTCACTGAAATAGGATTTAAGTGGAAACCAACAGGCAGAATCTTCACTATAGTTAGAAACTCGTGCCCTTTAACTAGGATCACCTCAACTAACGTAGTGCCTCCTAAGCATACCACTTCCCACTCAGATGAAATACAAAAACCTAAAATAAAACTATAGCAGGAAACCCAAAAATGGTAAAAACATAGGTTCGAGTAAAATAGCTAAGATTGTAGAATCTAAGAATGCTAACCACTCGGAACCCAATCAAATTTAGGGATCCACTACAATAGATATTCCATCGTATTCTTCTCTTGTCATGACAGGTTGTCCAGATTGTACTATGGTATCTGGACTCTGGTTGTTCGAAACACATGACGGGGAATCTATCTCAGCTCATGAACTTTGTCAATAAATTTTTGGGTACTATTAGATTCGGGAATGACCAGATTGCAAGAATTATGAGGTATGGTGACTATCAGCTGAGAAATGTTATTATCTCAAGGGTATACTACGTTGAGGGGCTTGGACATAGTTTGTTTTCTGTTGGCCAATTTTGTGATACGGATCTTAAAGTTGCATTTCGGAAAAACACTTGCTTTATTCGTAATTTAGAAGGTGTTGATCTACTTTCAGGGTCCCGTGACACAAATTTGTACACAATTTCTCTTGATGACATGCTTAAGTCATCTCCGATCTGTCTTCTAACTAAAGCGTCAAAGACTAAGAGCTGGTTGTGGCACCGTCGGTTATCCCATCTTAACTTTGGTACTTTGAACAAGCTAGCTAAAGACGGTCTTGCAAGAGGAATTCCTAGGCTTAAATTTCAGAAAGATCATTTGTGTTCAGCATGTGCATTAGGGAAAAGCAAGAAAACCTCTCATCAACCCAAAGCTGAAGACACTAACCAAGAGAAACTATATCTTTTGCATATGGATTTGTGTGGCCCGATGCGTGTGCTAGGATAACGAGAAAAGGTATATCTTTAGGATAGTTTGACGATTACTCAAGATTTACATGGAGTTAATTTTTGAAGACAATAAAAAGATGAAGCGCACCGCGGCCATCATCAAATGCATCAAAAATATTCAAGTTCGTTTGAAAGCCACAGTTTGGAATGTTCGAACAGATAATGGAACTAAATTTGTCAATCAGACACTTCGTGAATGGTATGAAAATGTTGGCATCTCTCATCAAACTTCTGTAGCTCGCACTCCTCAGCAAAACGGTGAGGTCCGAAAGGGAAATCAGACTCTTGTTGAAGCTGCATAAACAATGCCAATCTTTTCTAAAGCTGCCATTATATCTCTGGCCGAAGCTAATCAATACAGCTTGTTTTATATCCCAAAACCGTTCTTGATACGCCTCTAATACAGAAAAAACTCCAAACGAGCTTATGCAAGACAAGAAACCAGACTTATCAATCTTTCTGTCTTTGGTTCATCTTTGTTAATCCTACCAATGACCATGATATCTGGGAAAATAGATGCAAAAGCAGGAATTTTCGATGGTTACGCGCCTGCAAAAGAAAGCATAATCAGAATCTACAAACAAAGGACCCGAATAATTAATGAAGCAACCCATAACGGTCGCTGAGCAAAACAGCAATGGCTTCTGAACAATTCATGTCAGGACCAAGTCTTCAATAATATGACTCCTGCTACATCTAATTACAGGACTTATCAACCTGTTTCTCAACAACCTTGTATTCCATCAAAAAGAGATGATTAGGATCATTTGTTTCAACCAATGTTCGATGAATACTTTAACCCTCCACCAATTGCTGTTTCTCCGTTCAAGAAGTTCTGGCTGTCACCAAGAGTTAGTATTAGCTGATTCTCCTATGTCAACTCATTAGACCAGAGATGCTCATCAACAAGTATTCCTCATCACAAGAACATGAACAGTCTCTATACATATTCCAAGGTTTTAAGAATCACCAAAAACAACCAACATTCATGATGATCCACTTAAAACGAATTTTCCTTAATGATAGAACCGACTCCTCAATGTCATCCTCTAATGTGAGGACAAAACCACACGTCTATTTGAACACTTGGTAGATGGACTAAGGATCACCGATAGCACACGTGATCGTGATCCTTCTCGCTCTGTATTTACAAAGGAAGCAACTTGCAACTGAAGCCATGTGTGCTTATATTTATGCCTTCCTTACATCATAGAACCCAAGGAACTCAAACAAGCAATGACCAAACCGTCATGGATCGATGCAATGCAAGAAGAAATTCATGATTTGAAAGACCTTAAAGTTTGGAATAAGTGTCGTGTCACGATAACTGTTCTAGATCAAAATCAAATGATTTATAGGTCAAAAACGAGATAAATCTGGTGGGGTACTAAGAATATAGGCACGACTATAGTTCTCAAGGATTCAGACAAGAAGAGGGTCTCGATATCATCGGAATCATTTGCACCGGTTGCTAAATAGAGGCCATGTCGTACTTCGTAGCAATGCCGCTCATAAAGAATATGACAATTCTACCATATGGAAACGACATAAAAGTTTTTCTGAATGGCGAGCTCAAGAAGAGGTCTATGTTTCTCAACCAGAAGGATTTGTTGACAGGTATCTAACCATCTGCATGTATACAAGCCAAAAAGGCTCTTTATGGATCTTACAAATAACAACGCACCAACGTGCATGGTATACTAATGCCTATCCACTTCCTTAACTCTCAACAAATCTTCACCCAAAGTGCAGTTGGATCCAACAACTCTCACACGGCATGCAGAGAAATGACATATTACTGGTACAAATTTTATGTTGCCGATATAATAAATAATTGCAATCACTAATACTATACAGCCATGTGTAATGAATTGCTAATCAGATGACCAATAACATATTACAAGATGTCGATGATAGGACAAAATGTCATTCTTTTTTAAAGATTACAAATTATCTCAACGTCCAAGGGCATCTTGATAAACCAATCTAAATATGCTTATGAAATTGTTAAACAAATATGGTTTGCATTCTCTACTGATATTGTCTGACACAAAACCATGATTTGAAAACAAGAAACTGGATGAAGATCTACAGGGGAAACCAGTTGATGCTATACTTTACCGTGTCATGATTGGATCCTTAATGTATCTTACATCCAATAGACCTGACCTTAACTATGTTGTCTGCTTATGTGCCCGGTATCAGGCTAAGCCTACCGAAAAGCACTTACAAGCGGTGAAATGGATCTTTCGATACCTTAACGGAACCATTAACATGGGTCTATGGTACTTGAAGGATATCCGACAAATGGTCCACTCATGAGCTATATGCCAGAAGCCGATCACAGGCGGTGTCAGGACACAGAACGTAGTACATCTGAATCAGCTACAGTTCTTAGTGACAAACTTGTAGTTTGGATCGTACAAAGAACAAAATAGCACTGATATAATCAAGTACAGAGGCGCCGAATAAAATTGCCTATTTGGGTGTTTCTTACAACATCCTTTGGATGCGTTCACACTAACAGATCATGCATTCAATTCACTAAGAATATTTTTACTTTTATTCATAGTTTAATAGCAACTATCGTCTCTGTACTAACTGCGACAACAAAAGTGCGATTGCTTTATGCTGCAATAATGTTCAACATTCAAGAGCTAAGCACATCGATATTCGCTACCATTTCATAAAGGAGCAAGTGGAGAATGGAATCTTGGAGCTATAAACTTTTGTCCGACAGAAATATCAACTGGCGACATCTTTACTAAACCTTTGCCTCAGAGAGATTTAACTTTCTGATCGATAAGCTAGGGTTATGAAAACGCATGTCTCAGAACCATTTGAAACGTTTGGCAGAGGAAACGGACGAGTAATGGTGGTAACTCATATCATGTATATATGTATATATGAAAACATAAAAATCCAAAAATATTTTCATTTTTATAAAAAAAATTCAAAAACAAAAGAAAAAATTAAAAAATAAGAAAAAAATATAAAAATATGTATCTCTGGCATGTCTTCTGAAAATCGATAACATTTACGGCCTTAGAAATGTCATTTAATAATTTACGGCTTTCAAAACATGCCAAAATGGCTTGCTATTAATTCATATAGCAACCCGGTCATCATCTTACAGTAAGTATTTCAAAAAGAAAAACTTGACCTCTCAACGTGAATTTATTCTCGGCAGTTCTACTTAAGGACCAGCAAAGGCTTGTGTTGTACGTTGCAACACAACCCGTGCTTCACTTTATTCCATAAGTGTACGTGTCCAGTGCGCTTATGTGTCAAAAAAGATAAAATCATAGTTTTATTGATAAAAAGATGTCTTTATAATGAAATCAGTGTTTTCAGTAACTCACAAAAAGAATTTTCCAAAGACAATTCGACCACTCAAACAAATGATTATAGCTCTTTAAATAGAAAAGGGTCATTAATTGAGGGGTAAAATTTTCAATCAAATAATCTTTACAAACAGATCTTTTCAAAAATAAGTCACAGAATAAATGGATAAAGTTTTTGATAATGACGGATCACAATTTCAAGAAGAGTTAATTTATATTAACTACAAGAGCTTTAGATGTCATTTGTATATGTCAAACATTTATGGACTTATTTGTAATTTAAGACTTAGTTGATTCTCACGGAATAATTTAAGCTTATCAATTCTCGAACTATGAACTCTAAGTATATGTGCGTTACTAGTTATGTTGATTCGAGGTATCAAAACCAGCAAGGGAAAGGAATAAATAGACAAGACAGATAATAGTACACGTGATAGAATTCATACCCCTGTTCTCCTATTCGGGACATGTACCGGAAAGACCAAGTCATAACCTCCGAGAACAATCAGTTATTATACCTTGTTACATACGGGTGCACTAATTCAACACCTTGGGAGGTAGAGAAATCTTGTGGATTTCAAGTTCGATGCAACATTAAGATACAAAGGGAAGTGTTAGTAGAAATTTATCTACTCGTGAGAAGATTGGATACGATTCAGTAAAGTTTCCTCAACGGTAAAACATTAAGCTTATTTTTTTAAAAGAGAGTAGAATAGTTGACAAAAGAGGTACACATAGGTTTGATAAGTATGATGATTCCTTAAGTTAGTCAGTATTTCTGCAGAAAGAAATGAGTACATTTGGGACATAAAGACATTGAGGGTGTTTTCCATTATACTACTTAGGAGGGAATAATTGTGACATCCAGACTTAGTTGACTTTGTGTTTCAATTTATATAATCAATAATCGGAAAGGAGAAATTCGGACATCCGGGACTTAATTGACTTTGGTGTTACGGTTTATCGAATAAATTTAAATGGTATTTACCCCATCAAGACTGCTTGAGGCGGCTGTGCAAGAAGTTTTTGAATCTACTCAAAGAAGGATTGCTGATTAGGGGGAACTAAAACAACATCTAATGAAGACTATACGGGTAAGACCGTATCGGCTGCTACAAGAACCATATGATTATATCATATGATGGTACTCATCACTCATGGTCAAACCAATAAATATATATAAACTTGTCGAATTTGTATATACGTAGTAAGACCTTAACGGGTGGATAGAAAGGTAGTTGCTCGAGTACAAATTTTTTCAAGAATTTCTTAGTAATTCAAAATTTTCAATTTATTGTATTTTTTCACTCCAACTATCTTATAATACCCTCAATATTGAGGGGGGGAGCATTAAAATGTTCCTAATAGTTTTTTGGATAACATTTTGTCCCCGAACATTTAATCAATTGATATCCAAAATATCAAGGGATTAACATTTTGGATAAGGGGAGAAAATGTGATTAAACTGAACCTAAATTGTACTAGAATGTGATCATATAAAATGGACTCAATGTACTCTACACTTAGCATGTACTACGATTACGATGCACATGTTAAGGGGGAGCTTTTAGTGATAATGAAAAACTATCAAAGTGTAAATCTTTTTTATATTTATATCAAACACTTTGATTGAATTTTTCAATAGTTTTGAAGGATTGTGATGGAATACCCAAAAAATCGACCATGTACTTAAATTTATGGAGTTATAAGGTGGTTAGGTATAGGTATTCAAATTCCCATGATCCAGCCAAAACCGAAGGGATCTACCCAGGGATATTCCACTAGATAGTGTAGAAGTCCTTAGGCATGAAAAAAAGGAGTAAAGTGAGATTAAAGGAAAAGTGGTGCCTGAGAATAGATGGAGCAGTATTGGAACAAACCCACAACAAGGTACTAGTTATTAAGTCTCGATAGAGCGCTAATGGGTTAAAGAATTAAAAAGAAAAGTTAAGATAAAGGGTGAAAAGAAAGAAGCCCTCCTTACACTTAGGCAGAAACTGGGTCAATACATTTGCTGTCTAGAATCACAAAGATGATTGCTGACATTGAAGACTGACATCATGGACCCAGTGATGCAATGCACCAACCCTCTCGAGCCACTCAGAATCTCTTAAAATATTTATGTTTCATTCTCACGGAGTTACACAAAACGCATTCATCAACTTTCTCACATCCGACATTATAAGTTATATTGAAAAAGGTGGCAGTCTGATCCACCTGCCGATCACTAAAACCAAAAGTGCACTATATGATCCTAAGAGCCAAAAGAATATCAATAAAATCTCACTAGGGACAACTTGTCCAAAAATTATGCATGCTAAGATCACACCAATGTAATTAAAAAAAAGATATATAATAAGGAGTCCTACGCATTATCCTTGTGATATTGCTAGAACCATCAGAGAGATGACTCAAGAAATCACATGAAGATGGAAATCCTGCTTGAGCCAACATAAAATAAAGCTCGTGGTAGGATGGACTTGTGCGATTTCTATACGAATCAAGCTGGACAACTGGAAAGAAACGATGGCGCGATTCTATAATGATCAATTTGTTCCAGTACATTAATTGATGATTGATGATGAACTCTTGAAATGATTAACACTCTCGATGTGTCACAAAACCATTTTAGCAAGTGACACGTCGATTGATTTTCAAATTAATTTTTCTATTCAATCGGTGAGATAGTAACTCACTGGTTCACTCTTATCATGTTTCTACTTTGCGAGACGGTTCCGGTAGATGAGAAACATGCAGAGTTTTGATTGAATCTTAAAACACATTGGTTAAAAAATTCGGAACTTCAGCTGGAAAACCTCATTCCACCCCCACCCAACCACCCACCACAAGGAGATTCTTCTTAAATTGAATCACTTGATCACAAGGCGATCCTTATAGATTCGAAGTTACTCCCAACCAAACAACGGGCAAATGACAAAAGCCATATTCGCCCCCACCCCCACGCGCACTTTATTGCTAACTATTTTAATAGTCCGGATACTTAAAGATGTCATGGAGGAACCTGGTCCAGTTGACTCACAGATCAAGCGACACATGCTCATACCCGACCCGAACCGGAGACAAACATAAAGACACATGAAAGCTCAATACATTTTTAAAACTTCTGCTACGCTGATAACCGGTACAACTTTCTTGAAGTGACGAAGCATTAAAGTCAAAGAATTTCAAAGAAGTTTCCATCACTCTGATAACCGAACATTTTTCTCGAAGTGACAAAGTGTTAAAGTTAAAGAACTTTAAGAAAGATGCATCATTAAAGCTTTTAAGCTATCAAATCAAGAAAGGTATGAGCATGTCGGTCTAAAAGTTACGAGTTCACAAGATGGAAAAGTTTACAAGATGGCGAAAAGAGATTATGATTGGTTGATGATCTCAAGGTGCTCAATATTACATATTCACATACAAGTCAAGATAAAGGAACAAGCTCAAGCCTAAAGTTAATGATCACTACGCAATGAAGCAAGACAAAAGATCAACTATTACACAAAAAGGACTCAAGATCAAGACAAGAAGTTTCAACGATTAATGATCAAGGTCACAAGGAGAGATCTCTATGATCACCCCTTAGGGGGAGATTGTTAGGAACACAGAAAGTGTTGATCATTTATGAGATCTCAACGATCGTCCCTTAGGGGGAGATTATTAGGAATTCAGTTTTTAGTGAAGTGACGATCATTATCGATCTCACGAGCCTTTCTAATAGTTAGTCAATTCAATGTAATATCTAAGTAATCTAACCGAGCTGGCTTATAGAAAGTCTAAGGAAAACCCATAGAAAGCCTGGCCCGACCTATCCATGTAAGTATATAAAGCCTGGCCCGACCCATCCATGTAATTACATTTTCACTTAAGCTAATATTATCATTTTTCTTTCTATCTCTAAGTGTTCATCCAACCACCTCTCTCTCTCTCTCTAAAACTATAAGTGAATCGCTCCATACATGTGTTAAGATGATGATTCTACAGAACATGATAGTAAAATCACTAAGGACGGTAAAGTCATAGGTAGAGGTATTAGGAAGAAAGGCTTGTATGTGATGAAATTAGGAAATAAGCCAAAAGACAAAATATGACTTGCAACGATTGATGAAAACTCCACATTGTGGTATAGGAGATTAGGTCACGCTAATATGCATCTCATTCAATCGTTAGCTTCTAAGGAATTAGTTAGAAACTTACCTAAGCTTAAGTTTGATCAACATTTTTGTGATGCTTGCAAAATTGGCAAACAAGCTCACGTTAGTCACAAAGCTAAGAACATAGTCTCAACGACTAGATGCTTAGAACTCTTCTCCCATTATCTTTTTGGTCATACCGCCGTACGGAGTTACGGATTAAAAAATAAAAAAAGGAGGATTGGGTAAAGTAGAAGGCCGCTAGACCTTTGTCATAGTAGATGACTACTCTAGGTACACTTGGACTAGATTTCTTAAGGATAAAACCGAAGCTTTCGAATCAATTCAAAATATTTAGTAAGAAAATTCTAAACCAATTAGGATGTACAATTAGTGACAATAAGAACCAACCACGGTAGAAGAATTTGATAAATTAAGGACACTGGAGAGTTTTGTAATGCCAATGGTATTACTCATAACTTTCACCGGCTCCACCACGTCCTCAATCAAATGGCGTGGTATGTAAAGAAAAATAGGACACTTCAGGAATGAGTAAAAGCCATGTTGAACGCGCAATCGTTAACCAAGACAAAAAGTTTTTGTGTCACGTCCGTAGATACTTCAACATACATTCTTAACCGAATCCTAATTAGAGCCATCCTAGGAAAAACACCTTATTAAATCTTGAGAGGTAGGAAACCTACTCTTGACTATTTTAGAGTGTTTGGAAGCAAGTGCTTCATTTTAAACACCAAAGACTACCTTACCAAGTTTGACCCAAAGTCAGATGAAGGTGTCTTTTTAGGATACTGACAAAATAGTAAAGCCTATATCATTTCTGTAATAAACACACTAGGAAAAACAAAGAATCACTTAACGTGAACATTCGATGAAAACTCCCTCTACCCTCTACGACATCACCCTGGTAAGATGATGACTTAGATGAAACGAAGATATTAGGGGTATCGAAAACAAAAACCTTAAAAAATGTTGTTGAGGATGAAACATTATGTTAGTGATAAGAAAAAGACTTGGTCTCACACCGTGTATTGTTTAGTAATAGCAAAAAGCTCGTAGTATAGAAAGATAAGCGTATGCCCTTCGGTATTAGGCCCGGGTCTTTTTCTTTTACCCAAGTGTTAAGCCCATACCCAAGCCCATAGAGCTCACAAACACATGTATATAAACCCCTTTCCAGCCATGGGAAGGGGTTGGTGGTTCATTTTATCATAAAGCTTTCATTTGGTTTTTCTCTCACTAGAAACCTCACTTTCTCTCTCTAGATAATTAGCCAACCCAATCATCCATGCTTGTGTTATGATATCCAATATACTACAATTGGTATCAGAGCCCATGGGATGATTAGCTAGATGTGTTGCCGTTTCCATGGTTAATTTAGATCAAAAGGTTTAGTTTTTTGAAGGTTTATGGTCTATATTCTTGACACTCATTGAATCTCCATGTTTGTGATGATAAAGTTAGTGTTTATTAAGTTGTTTTATTATACACCTTCTAGGTACCAAAGTTGTGCAAAACAAACCAAGTACAAACGTTCAAAAGGGTGATTTAATAGTGTGTTTTTATAGTGAAAAAGTTCGTATTTTCGTCGTTAGCGTTTTGGGAAAACCTCAGAGACAACTCGTTGGCGTTTTGGTGAAGAAAGTACATTGCGTTTTTTTTCATTTTGTATAGAACTATTGTACTGCGATTTTCTTAATTAGAGGTTGCGTTTTTGGTGTTGCGTTTTACCTTGAGGTTGCGTTATTGTGATTGCGTTTTTAGACTGCAGGTTGCGATTTTTGAAGACTTTCGTTGCGTTTTTACTAGGGGAGACTCCCTGCTAATTTTTTAAAATTGGTTGAGTTTGATCAGTCTCTAGTTTCAATGGCTTTTTGATCCAAGTCCTGGGAAGAGTACATTGAGTTTTTAATCAAAACTCAAGAATCTTCAATGCGTTTTTGACAATTCTTTAACTGCGTAGTTTGACAAAAACATCACTTGCATTTTGACAAGACTCACTGGTTACTAATCCTCTGTTCTTTAGATAGTAACTAAATGACCACTCTACAACTCTCAATTTTAGTCACGACATCTACATTAAATTTAAAACGTTGTAAGTCAACTACTCTAAACGACATCACTTAACTAGTCAATGCTGAGTGAAAGCTTAAAACTTATTTGATAATATTAACTAAAGACTTTAATCTTGAAACTCCATACTGAGCTAGGAGTACTATAAACACTCACATCAGCTTGATTTGATGTACAAGTATAGCGTCACTCACATCGCTCTATGGATTCTCATTAAAATATATATGTACTAACGTAATATAATTCTAATACTCTATCTGTAAACCTAGTTGAGCTGCTTGTAAAATTGTGGGACCTTTTGCCTAAGATTCACAATCACTTTAGTTAACTTGTTTCAACCAACCAAATCACAATCAAACAACATATCACCAAATCACAAACATCAATCACCTTAACAACAATCACTAATCATTTGATCTATCACTTAATCATATCACAAGTAATTACAATTGCTAAATCTTATCAGAGGACATCCAAAGTGACCGAGTTTCTGATACCCGACCCAACCTATGGCTTGATTAGAACTTGACTTGCATCAGGCAACAACGTATTCGAATTGTACTGTCGGGGTAATGGAGAATTGGGTGAATAATTTAAATTCAATTGATGAAGGACCATTTCGATGGGACCAACCCAGTAATTGTTGCTGAAGAACTGAAGGTTCACTCAATCTAGGTCCTGAACGAACCTCGAGTCATATTTCGATCTGTCACAGGCTGAGAAGGCTAGGTACAATGCGCAGAACATTCGGGCAACAAACATCATACTTCAAGTTACCAAACAGAGTATCTATCTTCACTTATCAATCATTACACTGATTCAAAGGACATATGGGACAACGTGAAGATGTTTTGGTAGGATCATAATTAAACAAAGAAGACCGTGAATCACAACTGTATGTATACTTTTAACACTTTCGTTCAGAACAAAAGCGAAACCATTCATGACTACTATGTCAGGTTTACCAAGCTCATTAATGACGAAAAATGCGGAAAACATGATGACAATGTCAAAAATACAGATTAACTCAAATTTTAGTGAAATAACAATGTTGCCTGAATGGGGTAGATTTGTTATCGCAGTGAATCTTAACAAAGGCTTAAAGGATTCCAACTTTGATCAACAATATGCTTATTTGAACAACACGAGGCACATGCCAACGCGAATAAGATATGTTGGACACACTCACACAACAACAGTTTGACCCTCATTGCCTTAGATGTCCAATGTTTTCATCACATCAACAAAATCATTCACAATCATCAACAATTCCACCGACCACAAAATCATCAACGCATGCCCACACACTGCGACACCTCACAATACTGACTTGGGACTTTCTCCAACTGAACAACCTATACCGAGCACCTAACCAAACACACTTGCCTTACTCACCCAGTCATACAAAACCTTCCTTCCATCAAACAAATAACAACTCAGAAAAAACTTTTCAATCAAAACCCAAGGAATTAGCTACAATACAAGACGGCAGGTTTGCTGTTCAGAATGTTCAGGGTCGACAGAACAAAGGATAGGGTAATAATGCACGGGGTACATGTGCAGTTAGTTATAGGGGAGCACAGAACAGAGTGGGGAATGCTAATACAGGATCAATCTAGGCAGGTTAAAGTGCTAACAACAGCAACGGGTAGGCCACAATAGCAAGGAACGCACTCAACCAACGTCCACAGAACTCGCGAATACTTCAAAGACAAGATGTTGCTGATGCAAGCTTAGAGAAAGTGGTAGTCTTGGATGAAGAGCAGTATATTGTTCCTAAGCTGGTGGAACAGGAATAATGCTATTGATGAAGATATGATAGCAACCGGTTCATACCTTAGCTCACAATGTGGAAAATGAATTACAACTGATGAACTGTAATGCTACGATTCTGAAGTTGAATGAGGCTAATAGCTCCCATGGAACACACTATGTTCAAGGCAAATCTATCATCCGCAAATCTAAGTGTGTGAAGAAGCCAGTCCGTCTTATTAATTCGTACAACTAATCTGAGGTACATGACCATGATCCCTTCAGGAGGCTATTTATGAGACAATCATGAAGAACACGGATGCAGACGATGTACAACCAAGCTAACGTTGTTGGTGCTCACAAATTGCTGATTAAACGAGTGATAGTAAATAAGACTCCATAGATCAGTAGTAAAGGACAATGCAGTGCCAGTTGTAACAAAACAATGCACTCTACGGTTTCCAAATGATTATGTACGATGATGATAGATAATGATTTGCAAGACCCTAACAGCCCAATCTGTCTTTAACGCACCAACATATACAGTACTGATAATTCATTAAATGCTGAACTTGCTATATACAAAGGAACAAGTTTAACTGTATGAAAGACGTGCTAGTTTAATTAACAGGAAAGAGAACAAAGAATGATGAGCAACTAAGAAAAGTTATATGTGACCGTATATTAAGGAAAGAATTATGAAAAGGAACTTTCATTCTGTAAAAATGCAACTTGCCTCAACCATCCAACAAAACAAGTTTAATGGTAGCTTAAGTTTACCATTTTTGAAAAATGATTTTAATGTTCAGAAATAAATAAATACCTTGAAGAAATTTTTGACTTAAAAGCTTTAAAAGATAAGGTTCGAGGATAAACTCTTCAAACAAGGGGCCAGGTCAATACAAACAGTTCACATGATGTGTAAACCTAGGTTTATATGATGAAGTGAAAAGGTAGCCATTGGATACAAGAAACCCCCTATGTCTACTTCGTGCAAGGCAGTTCAGCGCTGCCTATGTATAGTGGTCAATGTAATTGTCACACCTAATCAAGCACCGGCCGTAGTACGATGACAGGGATGACACCCTAGAACTTACTAAATTTCTAGAAGAAAATGCATGAAACAAATGAAAGCTAATGAATGTTGTGGATAATAAGGTACAATATCACAGTCACTCGCCTAATTACTCAAAAGAGAATTTTTTAGCGACCTTCCCACACCAAGAAACAACAGACCCCAGGAACAAATAATTTGGTCTCAAGATATTGTTTAAGATGAAATGCTGAAGCTCTCAATAGAGCAGAACACCCAGACCAATCAAACGTTGACAGTGTATCCTCCAAATACACCTGCAACGCTTGTCCCCAGAGTCTTCCAAACCAAAAGTCAAGTGAAATTAACATTTTTACACTAGACAACTTTTTCTTAATTTGAGAAAACCCTGTAAAAAGAGAATCACACAACAGGGATCACTGAAGGGGAAAGGGTGGTTTGAACAAACCAAGACATGTTACCATCACGAGTCATTCCATTTTTCAAAACACTTTCAAGAACATTTGAGGGCATCAAAAAGCTCTAACAAAAGAAGTTAAAGAAATGAGTGATGCCTTTAATGAGTTGGAAGCTGAACTTGATCAAAGTATTGTTGATAGGAAACATGGTGAGATTGAATGGAAAAACCTTCTTATTGAACATGAAAATATAACTGCTGATGGTTTGTCTAAAGAAGTGTTTTATGTTGCATCGAATTCTGAGCTAATGTATCGTAGATTTAATGAAATGCAAAAAGGCTCATAATGTTGTCAAAAGCCCGTTGTCTGAACTTGAAGCGGAGCTTCTAATTTACGTGATAAATCCATAAGGATAATTATAACTTAACTTTAAAACCAGGTTTTTCCCCAATCTTGGAGGTAATCACCCCTAAACTTACAGTTAAAGTATAAAACCTTAAAGATAGTTTTTCAGAATAAAAAACCGTCTTCATCCGTTAATGATACTCCTGAATATTTAAACTCCGATTTTTTGTGATCATCAAAATGAAAGCTTCACTTCAAGTAAAAACAACGTCATCCAAAGAGTTAAAAATGCAAATATCTCAATTAAGAGAGACCTCCGTAGTGAACTATAACCGAACACTTGATTTTAGGGCCCGAGACTTTTAGATCATCACAATTAAAACTGAACGGTTAAATGTCTTCAGAACAAAATGGATCTTTTATAGGCAGAAAAATGCAAAGATTAAGTCAACAACTACAAGGAATTGTATATTTCAATCAGATTACGTGTGCTTAAGCAATACAGAACAGATAACTGCCCTTAAAAATGAAAATGAGAGTGCTATAAGGTCCAACTACAAATCAACCGGTCTCATGTGTCACTACAACACAGGTTAAACCATTAGGACTAGCACAAGGAAAGTATGTTATAGAGTGTTGAACCATTTCCCTCCCCTCAGCAATAGGAACAATAGTGAAAGTTCATCTAGTTTATCTCAAGCATCTTAAGGAAAAGTGTAGATTACACTTTGCGAATAGTGGAAGAAGCCCCCACAAAGTTGTAAGACCTTTAGATAGATCACTCGCATTTGCTTGCCGTTACACTAAGCATTCTCAGGAACTATTAGAATATGTTTTTGGCACCTGTCCAAAGGTCTTTAATCAACAAGATAAGAAGCATGCACACACCCCTAGGAAAAAGCAAGTTACCTTTGAGGACGCAATGCAACATCAAGTAGTACTTCACAACACACATGTAGAGCCAATGCACACTCGGGCAGTCTAAATTGTCCCTATGCCTCTTTCTACACGAGTAAACAGTTGCACTGATGCTAAGCGATCTCAGTCCCTAGGAGCCATACTCAATAAACAGTACGAAACCCCGCCAGCAAAAATTGTCAGCATAAAAAGTAAAGAACACCCGTAGGACAATTAGACTAGTCTTAAAACCACGAATCGTGTGATTCTAGTATAAGCTCTAAGCAACTGAATTAATTTCAGAATTCTCAGTCTGTGTGCCAAACATGTAACAAAATGCATAATTTCCGGCTACTCATGATTGTGAGTGGTTACTTATTTGCAATCTGTGAATGCAACCCCCAATGTTAAAATGTTGAGCGTCATGTTTAGCAAGTTGGAAACCAAGGCAAGTTAAACAAGTATGGAAAACCTAACATAATAAACAATCTAGAAACCAACTAGAAAAACACTTAACAATGTTGGTTATCTATGGAGAACCACAGGAAGAACATTCCACCTAAGGGACAGTGCCCTTAATAACAAGCTCACTAAACCAACAGAAATTCAGCCAATGCTTGTTGCTAACCCCACGGAACCCAACCAACATTGGGATCCAACTTTCCAAAACTCCCATCATTGTAATGTTTTCAAATGCAGTTCGACAAATTTGTCCTTTGGTATCTTGGACTCATAGGCTTGCTCAAAACATATGACGGGGGATCGCTCAAGAGGCTCATGAATTTCGTGAAAAAGTTTATTGGGACAAAAAGTTGATTCGGGGAAATGACCACTTTGGTGCTATTATGGGTTATGGAGATTATGTCGTATGGTGATAGGAAATCTCCAGGGTAGTACTACGAGGAGAGGACTGGGCATAATTTATTTTTCTGTCGGTCAATTTATGATTCGGATTTAGAAGTTGCCCCTTCTAGAAATCATTCTTAGTTATTTCGTGAAAACGGAAGGTGTTAATTACTTAAAGTTTCCCGTGTATCTAATTTATTTACACTATTTACTGTTGAAAGCAATGAAAGAAGCCTCCCCAAATTTTGCCTTGCCTATCCAAAGCTCGCTAAGCACAAATTTGGTTGTGTGGTATGTGAAATGTTGTTAGATATACATGGTTATGGCATCGACGTTTAAATCACTTGAACTTCGGTAATCCATGAATAATCTTGCCCAAGAAAAGAACCTTAGTCAGAGGCTTACCTAGATTGAAGTTTGAAAAAGATCAATCTTTTTTCTCAATGTCAATTAGGAAATAGGAGCAAAAAGCCAATACCACAAACCAAAGCAGAAAACTCTAATTTTAAGAAGTTCTAAAACAAACCCCTTCATATGTGATTTATGTGGACCGATGCGTGTGCAAACTATTAATGGGAAGAAATTAAAACACCAACTGTTGTCAACAAGTTCTGAAGCAAATACAATCAGTCTCAACAAAACGTCAGATTTCAATACCGCACCGACAATGAAACTAATTTGTCAACAAGACTTTTGTATGATATTAATGAAAGCGTTGGAATCTTTCACAAAAGACAGTGTCCCACACGGGGGGGGGGGGTGGGCCCCCCCCCCCTGGGGGGGGGGGGGCCCCACCCCCCAAGGGGGGGGGGGGGGGCCTGCCAAGGACTCCACAGCAGAACGGCGTTGTCGAAAGACGGAACCAAACTCTTGTCGAGGCGGCTCGGACAATGCTAATCTTTTCAAAGGCACCGATGTTTCTTTGGGCTGAAGCTGTGGCTACTGCCTGTTACACCCAAAACCGTTCCCTTATTCACACACGTCACGACAAAACCCCATATGAGCTAGTACACAATAAGAAGCTGATCTCACATTTTTTCGAGTCTTTGGTGCTCTTTGTTACCCTACCAAAAGATTAGCGAGAATCTGAAAACTACAACCAGAGGGCTGATATTGGAATTTTCATCTGGATATGCACCTGAGCAAAACGGTTACAAATCTACAACAAAGAACCCACAAATCATGGAAACTATTCACTTTCCATTCGATGAGCTTTGACGGAGCAAATAGCTCCTGACAATCCAGTCCCAGGACCCGCTACCTAACCTGTTGACGCCTGACCCATCAATTCAGGGCTCATACCCAATCTGCTCCTGCTCTAAACCATTTGGACCTCCCACAAAAAAATAAAGATTTGGAGATGTTATTCCAACCTATTTTGATGAATATTTTAAGCACCGAGTAACCGTCAGGGAACCCTATTCCTAATGTAAGTACAAGAGCCCGGTTCCATTCCTACAGGTCCATCAGTGTCTATTTCTATTGATCTCGACGCACCATCGGGAAGTCATATATCATCAACATTGGATCATCAATTCCTCTTTGGTAATCCATGGTGTAGCAGGTGGGGGAGTGCCAATATCAGAAGTTATTCTGTTTGCTGCACTGTCGCCGAACCAATTGTTAATGTGTTCTCCCCAGAATCCAACCTCTAAAGCTTTCATCATCTGGGAAATCATGATGCCAGGAACTCAACCAATCCACACAACCTCATGAACATCAATCCAAATGGACCGACTCTCAATCCTCTATGATAACATTATGGGAATCCTCGCGACCCGGTATCCACACAGAAACAGCTTGCTACTGATGCTATTGTGGTAGCTCTACAATTCCGTACTGTCATAAAGTCGAACCTCCGTTAACTTTCAAAACTTGCAAGCTAACTTGAAGACTGCTCGGTTTACAAGGCCAAGCAAGAATATAATTGGGCCTGAATTGATCGACTGGAGAGTGGACGATGGGAAAATTAGTACCGAACCTCCAGACAGTGCCATGATTATTGCTCTCAAGTGGATTTATAAAGGTGAAATTGACGAGTAAATGGTGATGTGTTTGAAAAACAAGGCACGTCTTGTGGCAAAAGAATTTCGTCAAGAAGAAAGGCCTAGATTTTGAAGAATCCTTCGCTCCCGGTTGCTCGTCTTGAAGGCAATCAGGATATTCATTGCTAAATGCCCGCCAGCAAAAACCTGACAGTTATCAATGACATGAAAACTGCATTCTTAAATGGTGAGCTCAAAGAAGAAGTCTATGTCCACCAACCGGAAGGCTTTGTTGACCCAGAACGTCCACATCATGTCTATCGTCTGAAGAAAGCACTTTACGGGTTAAAACAGGCTCCCCGGGCATGGTATGACACTTTGTCAAAGTTTCTTCTGGCACAAGGATTTCTCCAAGGTGTCGACGAACCAACCTTGTTCCATTCGGTAAAACAGGCAAACACACTCTTCATTTTCAAATATATGTTGATGATATCATATTTGCCTCGATCGACCCCAAAGATTATGACCGTTTTTCTAATGAAATAAGTTCTAAAATTCAAATGTCGATGATGGGTCAAATATCATTTTTCTTAGGCTTACAAATTTCTCAAAATACTAGAGGCATTTTCATTAAGTCATCTAAATCTGCAAATGGAGATTTTAAAGAAATTTGACCTTCATAAAAGTGATCCTGTCGACACTCCTATGGTGGAGCGAACAAAACTGGATGAGGACCTCTTAGGGACCCCTGTTGACCAGACTAAGTATCGCAGCATGATTGGGTCCCTGATGTACCTCACAGCCAGTAGACCTGACCGTCGTATTTGCTGTGGTGCATGTGTGCTAGATATCAATCTAGGGCCCACAAAAAAAGCACCCTGCGAGCAAGTTAAACGGGTCTTTTTTCGGTATCCCAAAGGAACCATCAATATGGATCTTTTGGTATCCGAAAGACACCGCCTATAGGCACAAACAGCATACAGCAGACGCAGAATCATAGCAGGTTTGTCAGGATACTCGCAGAAGTACATCAGGCAGTGCTATTTCCTTGGTGATAAGTTTAGTCATACTGGTCATCAAAGAAGCAAACTAGCACGTCCATCACATCTACAGAGGCTGAAGTACTTTCGCAATTGTGTTTAGGTTGCTTGTGCCACCAATCCATGGATCGTCCATCAAATTATTTAGATAGAAACAATGTTCTAACAACTCTTAAATAGAAAACGGGACATATTTGAGGGGGAAAATGTGCTAATAATTCTTCCAAAATGATCCTTTTGATATCAAGGAGTAAACGGAAAAGTTTTTAACAATAACAAATCATAATTTAAAGGGGAGTTAATTAATTTAACTCATTTAGACTTAGATGTTATGTGATTCAACCTTTAGGACTATAGAATGAAACATAAGGCAATAGGTACTTACTTCGTTAACGTACCTCAAAAAAGGTCCAAGATTGCCATTGCATAAAGTTTTATAACCCTAATGATTTTTTCTCAAAATTATTGATTTTCATAATCAAGTTTTTGGGTAAATCATACTTGAAAAAGTGTTCTAAAAAACAAATTGTGACAAATCAGAATCACTTTTCGACACTGACAAACAGATTTCTCAAGAAATCTCGACCACTCGACTAAATACAATAGATCTTTAAAATAGAATACGGGTCTTTGATCAAGGGGGAGAAAGTGTTTTCGAAATATCTCACATGTCACGTATATTATATGGAAAAAGTTTTTAACTTAACAGACAATAAATTGAGGGGGTGAGTATTAAATCCAGGCTTCATTTGTCATAAGTTGTTAACTGTTAGAGCTTAAATATAATTTCAAGACTAGTGGTTAGGCTTATAACTAGTGGGGGGGGGGGGGGGGGGGGGGGGGGGGGGGGGGGGGGGGGGGGGACATCGATCAATATTTGCCAATACGCATAGTTTTAAAATGCTTAGGTTTGTTTGGAAATAACTATGTAGTTTTTAGAAGCCTTGAAGTTGAAGATATGTTTCTGATTCGATTAGTATTTCCCCTATAAGTTAATCACTAAGCTTATTTTTGAAGGAGTAGAATTTATTGTCAAAAGAGGTACACATAGGTTTGATAAGTATGATGATACCTTTAGATAGTCATTATCCTGCAGGAAGAAATGTTTACATCCGAGACTTAGTTGACTTAGGTATTATCATTTGGCTATTAGAGGAATAATTGTAACATCCAAAGAAAGAGACTTTAGCAAACTCGGTGTTTCAATATTATATCATCACT
This sequence comes from Tanacetum coccineum, assembly GCA_026074375.1. Classification (NCBI taxonomy): domain Eukaryota; kingdom Viridiplantae; phylum Streptophyta; class Magnoliopsida; order Asterales; family Asteraceae; genus Tanacetum; species Tanacetum coccineum. The sequence goes on along the minus strand of BQNB010000564.1, from coordinate 95,898 downwards.
ATCTTGTAAGGAAAATACGCTCATCAGGGCCTTAAGTTTGACATTGATGTAATGATTTCAAATTATTTTGTGTACTTCGAATATCATATGTAGTGTCTCTCCATAAAGAGGAATAGGCTGGTTCCGGGGAAAGCTAAGACAACTCCATTTGGAGAGTATCGAGACGGACTACTGATTAGCGAACATAGACAAAAATGACTAGGCCACTTTTAGTGCGAACTTTTTCAAGTCCTGCCTCATACATAGTCCCTGTACTTCAATAAGTAGTGTGGTAATCAGTGATATGTGTCGTTTAATGAATTTTCATGATTTCTCGTTAAACTCTAAATAAATTTTAAAAACTCATCAACCTGCCACTAACAGAGTCCCTCAATTAATTAGGGGAGCATCAAATAGGATTCCAATATCGGCTGTATTTTAATCAGAACCACATTTTCTCTCAAATTTTCTAACATATTTAAATCACTTGAGATCCTAAATCCACAAAGTTTGAAATGTTTTGATCAGCCAGAGGGGAAGAATGTGGATTTAAAATATTAAATCTGATAAAAGTATGACTCTATTAAAGACTCAAGCAGGTACTCCTCCCTACCCATGTGCCAAACAATTTCGAATATCGACGCACATGTTGAGGGGGAGCAGTTTCATAAATTCAAAACAATCAAGATACAATGGCTTTGATATCTATATCACAAGTACCTTGATTGATTTTCAAATGGTTTTATGGCGAAGGTGAACTGTACCAAAAGACCGACCCTGTATTTACTTTATCGGAGTTATAAGGATGGTATGGTTAGGTACATGTTCCCACGATCCCGCCAGAGCCGGAGGGATCTACCCAGGGACAATCCACTAGTTAGTGTAGATGTCCTTAGGTATGATTACAAAAGGAGTTATGTGAGAATAAGGGAATAGTGCGGACTGAGATAGAGCTAGTACTGGAATAAACCCAACAAGGTACTAGTAATGAAGTCTTGGTAAGCACTGAAGGGGTTGAAGAATGAAAAAGAAATGTTAAGATAAAGGGTGAAAAGAAAGCAGCCCTCCTTAAACATTAGGCAGAAACCGGGTCACTACATATGCTGTCAGAATCACATGGTTGATTGCTGACATTGAAGACAAGTATCATGGACCCAGTGATACGCTGCACAACCCTCCCTAGCCACTCAAGATCCCTCAAAGGATTCTTGTTTCATTTCTCACGGAGATCAATACATTTCTATCGTCTCTCTCACTCCGAGCTAGATGATATTGAAAAGGTGGCAGTCCGCTCCAGCCTCCGACTACCAAAAACCAAAAATGCACTATTGAGTCTAGAGCCATGAGATCATCCAAAAATCTCGTTAGGACATTAATCCATATTGTGCTTGTTTCTCACACACTGTGACAACAAGTAAAGATTTTAAGAGTCCTTCGCATTATCCTTGTGGTATTGCCAGAACATCCGAGTGATACGAAAGTATTCACAATGAAGATGGAAATCCTTCTAGAGCCAACATTAAACAAGCTCTTGGTAGGTGACATGTGAGATCCTCTTGAGGATCAAGCTTGTGACAACTGGAAAGAAACGATGGTGCGATTCTTTATGAATCAAACTTGTTCCAGGAAGTGAATTGACGAGTAGTTTTTTGAAAAACCTTTCGATGTGTTCAACAACTGAATTTTCTAGCACATCGAACGTGTATATCTTTCAAAACAAAAGTGTTTCTGATGAAAATTGATCTTTAGATTATAAAACTCTCGATGTGTCACAAAACTCTTTCCAGAGTGACACGCGACTGATTTTCAAATCAATTTCTCATTAATCAGTGGGTTTTAATCCACTGGTTCACTCATTCTGTGCTTTGTCTACTTTGAGACGCTCCGGTTTGAGAACGGCTAGTGCAGCTGCGAAACCCTGTCAAGGAGATTCTTTGGAGTTCTACCTGATCACAGGCAGTATTTATACTGACAAACGGGGAACCGTGGTTCTTGCAACCTTATTCAACGAAAGTGAACAAAGACACTTTCGTGTGTTTATTACTAACATATACTTGCAGGAATCTCGACGGTAGCAGCTGCTGGACAAAGACATGTCAATTCACAACCCCATGCTCACACTTCATATTCCTAATCAAAGACATCATGATAGCTGAAAGACTTACAACACAGCTTCCGCTACTCTGATGCTTGCTATCATGATCTAGAAAAGTGTGAGCATGCCGGTCCGAAGGTCACAACATCACATGGAGGCAATACTTCACAACAAGGATGATTAAGAGATTTACTGTGGCTGATGATCTCAAAGAAAGCTCAAAGATCACACAAGTCTAAGGAACAAAGCTCAAGGACCACTACAAGATGTACAATGAAGTCAATAAATGAAGAATCAAAGTATACGAGCTAAAGTCAGAAGAACATCTCATAGAATGCTAAAATTCAAATTGTGTTTTCTGGGGTGACCTCCCTTAGGGGGAGATTGTTAGGATTAAGAAAAAGACTCGGTCACCCCATGTATTTTCATGTTTAGCATAGCTCGTAGTTTTATTAAGTTATCGTTTGATTTATGGTGTGGGCCGGGTCTTTACCCACTGTAAGCCCACACCATAGCCCGTTTTATGGGGCATTTTTGTAAGAACTATTTAAACCCTCTCCACACATGGAGAGGGTGTTGGAAGAAATCATTTTACACACACAACTTAGTGTGTTTTTCTCTAGTTCTCTCCCAACCATCTCTCTCTTTCTAACTTTCTCTTTCTAAGATCATAAGTGTGTGAAATTAGGAACCTACAATTGGTATCAAGAGCCATGGGGTGGATTGAGTGATCGTGTTTGTGGTTTTGTAGCTTATTTGTGTAGCTTATTTTGGTTTTTTTTATTATTCATTCGGCTTATTTTTGCTTATGGTCTAGTTTTTGTTTTTATCATCTAAATAAGGTTACTCTTCTTATCTATATCTTACTGTTCAATAATAATTTTTTTTACATGTTAACTCGTTGGGCTTTTTAAATGGTTGGGCCAAGGTAGTTGAAATATAACATCAAAATATTTTACAACATCAACACTGAAACATCATTTTTCTTGGTTCTTTTGGAGATTTACTCATACAAAGTTGTTTTTAAGGATCAAGAACTAGTTTATATACGTGTTTTAATCAATGAGTCTTAAGTTTTTTTTCTTTTCATGATTAAAATTGTTACTTTGTGTTCTGGGTGCGTTTGAACAGTGTGAAAGGTGTACATTTTTTTTACTCACAATCATATATATGTGTGTTAGTCAAAAATTGTGTGCTTGTGGTTTTACACTGTTAACTTTTTCTTTTTCAATTAATTTTTTTTCCTTACTTGTTTAGTATTTAAATGTCTTATTTCGAGCTTAGTTTAAGCTTGGAAGCTCACGATATTTTAATTTTATTATTTATTTTTGTTGTTGTTGGTGTTGTTTTGTTTTAGTTTAGTTCTAAGTTCGGTTAATTTTCTTTAGGTGATTGCCAAGAGGTTACGATCAGTCATGGGCAGATTAGTAAGCGAAAATCAGTCCGCCTTTATCATAGACCATCACTCGCCCAATAGTGTCATGTTGGTTAATGAACTTTGGCATTTCTTAAAGAAATCTAAAACATCTGCTATGTTTCTTAAGCTGGATTTGCTAAAAGCTTTATGATAGTGCCTCACAACAAGTTCTGTTTCTACGCTAAATGGAATGCGCTTCACAAACAGATTCGTCTCTTGGATCTCAGCGTGTATTTCCGACGTGCACTTTTCCATTTTGATAAACAACTCTCCCACAAAAGAAGGTGTTATGGGTCAAGGCCTACGACAAGGCGACCCTCTTTCTCCGTTGTTGTTTATACTTGTGACATAGGTAATGACCAAAATGTTAACGTCATCACTGAATAGAGGCTTGCTGCAAGGTGTACGTTTAGACGAGTCTTTTAGCATAAATCACTCGCAATTCGTTGACGTACCACAACATTGGTTCGATACTCCTTAACTGTGGTGAAATTAATATAAAGTTATGTTTGTTACCTTGACATTGTTTTTCTCAAATGTCGGGTCTTAAAGTTAGCCTCTCAAAAAGTTCACTTTATGGAATAAACATTCATCAGACACAACTACAACAATATGCTCAATTGATGGGGTGCTCTGTTGGGAACTTCCCGTTTGAATATTTGGGAGTTCCTATTAGAATTAATCCAAGACGTATCTGTGATAACCGGTGATTTTCCCTAGGTTATAGTATCCCAAAATACTATGACAACACACTTTTATATTTCTATCTCAATGAATATCTATAAAACAATCTAGATTTTGACTTCTGTTGACTTTTACGATGCGTAAACAGTTACGGTGTAACCGGCTGTCGGTCAACAATCTTCTACTATATGAGTCTTTTACATCAAATTATCACTTCCTAAATGCTCATGTTTGCATAGGTCACTTATGTACCTTGTAGCTAATTTTCCTCATGTCCTCATATTATTCTATTTAATTCCTTTGCTTTGTGACTTTTTAATGTTTTGTCGGAACAGTTACGTGTTTACGGTAGCAGTTTATTTCTTATTGAACAATAGTTCATTTATTTTCTTTAATTATCCCGATTAGGATGATTATACCTATACTTGGTCAATTTCCAGGAGGTTGTCCCGCAAACGGCTTAGAATGTCAAAGAACGTATTTCGGCACGTTAGTAAATGGTCTATACTTAATCTAAAACAATTTAACTATAAAACTTATGGTGTGAATATTCTAAATTTATGTAATCATACTTTTGCATTCATTAAAAATATAAGAAACTTTCGGGTCATATTTTAAATCACGAACTAGGGACGTTAGTTAACCCGAATGTGTTCGACAGGCACCTGGATTCCCTAGGATGCCCATGTGTTCGAACCCCACAAGGGGAACAAGAAGGCTTGATTTTAGCTAGATGGTCTCTTACATGCGCATTCCCTTTTGTTTTATCCTCATTTGAAAAACACACACTAGATAAAATAACACACACTAAAATCTTTTTCTCTCTTCATTTCTTTTGCTTTGTGCCGAACACCAACATACACCAAAACTATATAACTTTCAAACTTTGATTTCATGAACATGAAGGTTCTATAAGTTTCTGGGTTGAATTCTTATGCGCGTGGGTACATTAAAAACAACGTTTGGGTTGTTGGTTTCATGTCGATCTCATCTTCAAAACCCTCTTTTGTAAGTCATCATCTTTTAAATATTTTTGTACTTTTAGTAGTCTAATGATGCATAGATGTTAGTTGTGCGGTGCGTTTTCTAAAAAGTCAAAGCGAAAATTTACAAACATATAAAAAGTACGGTTGCGTTTGGGTCGAAAAGCCACAAAAAAGAGAGATAAGAAGAAAGAAAGAAAAGAACGAGAAAAACAAAGATTTGTCATTATAATATAGTGGTTGTGTTGGTAAAATAACGTTATTTACATAATAAAGTTTATAGCTTATTTGGCTTATTAATAAGCTTTGTTATAGGCTTAGTTTAGTTATTTGTTGTCGTTTTCACACTTTTCGAACTATCTAAAAGAAACACAAGAAATGGTTATTTTGGTCATTTACCTCTTTTGTCATATTTTTGTAGTTTATTGTTATAGCTTATTTTGGTAACTAAAAGTACTCGTAGCTTATCGACTTATTTTTAAGCTTATATAGCTTTAGGTTTGGCGCTTGATTTTATATTCGGCCCAACGAGGACAAATAAGTTGCGGCTTATTTGTGCCTTGTCTTGCCTTGGCTTATTTTTGTGGCTTTTGGTTTAGCTTATTTTTGATACTAGAAATACTTATTACTTATTTTATAACTTATTGGTCACGTTTTGGGCTTAATATATCATTTGGAAGTGTTTGTTTTGGCTTATACACACCACGGCCCAACTAAGGCCCAATAAGCTTCGGCTTATTTTAGGGATCATTCGTTTGGCTTATTTTTCGACTTATTGATAGTGCTTATCTTAGTCAGAAACTATCAGTTAAATAGGTAGAATAGCTAGTTGTGGTCATTGGGCCGGATAGTCCATAATGAGTCCATTAAGCTCGCGGCTTATTGCTTATTTGGTTACACGACTTATTTCATTGACTTACTACTTTGCTTACTTGACTTTGTTATTTTTGATTTATTGATATTATTGAATCTTATGTTATTGGGCTAACTAGTAAACTTATTATTGGGCATATTATAGACTAAATACTAAAACTAAAGATTTTAAACTAATATTAGGCCTTAAGGCCTAATAAATGAAAACTAGTCAACTTGAACGTTTAAAACGGATTTTTTGTATACTTGTATCTATAGAAGTTCAAAATAGTTTAAATATTCGTTTAGAAACGTGTTTGGTAAGAATTTGGTGGAAAACGTGAATTTTGGCATTTTGTCGGAATCTGAATTAATTGAGAAAAGTGTTTGAAAAATGAGGCCTAAGACCTTGGAAAACGTTTTATAAACGAACGGGTCATGCCGAAATTTTATAAAAATATTATACTTAGAATATTTTTACTAAAAACTACTTTCTTGGAAATCCGACAAAAAGACGAGATAATAAAATATTATTATTTTAATAAATCGACTAAAAGACGAAAAATATATTTTATAATTTTATAAATTATAAAACTTCTATAAATTGTTTTATGATAGTTTAAACTACGCGCCAATTTCTTATATCAATACAATTAACCTAGGTAACTTGAGCTTACGGGGTAACATTACCCGGAAACATATTTTTAATAATTTCTTTTTTATTATATAAGTCTTGTTATTTTACTTGTCTATTTTTTTTAAATAGTATAAGTATATAAAATCTAATATACATACTTTGACATGTCTTCTTCGAGTCTAAATCATCAACCATCACACAACCACTACTACTAAAAGCTGTAATAAGAAACGTTTTCAAAACTCATATGCATCAATTTTAAGTACACGTTTCAAACATAATTATTAGTCAAACGAATTGCCTAGGTGTAGTCAGGAAAGCCGTTTGTACGCACGTTGTTTACATCTATCACGCTATCAGCTACTCATCATTTTTGTTAAGGTGGGTTCTCGTAGCCTCACTTTTTAACTCTTTTCTGTTGGAGGAAAATGATACTTAAAATCCATTTTATATTGTTTTTTCATATGTGCAAAACTTTTATTTCTTTTGGACAATGCTATGTGCCTATGATTGCTATGTGAATGTTATGAGGACTATATGTGCATGAGTTCTATGTGAACTTCTATGCAAGGACAATTTTGTCGACCTATGTTAGCTCCAGCTGATAGGCCTTAGGTGCGGAGGACTATAAGCGCTCAGACCATTGTGAATGGTTGGTATGATTGAAATGCTGTGATTCTATCTGAATGCTATGATTCTATTGAATTTCTATGATAGCATGGGATTGCTATGTTGGATTCTAATACTATTGCATGCATTCTGCTTTCATATTTACATTATTGTCCACACTCTTTAAATTAGAGCAAAAACCAATGGGTTTACTTCTAAAGCTGCGTCGTTGCACCTAACTTTTAGTTGACCTTTCGAGTATCATGTAACACCCCCAAATAGGGTCGCAACGGAATATGGGTCTGAGAGTGTTACATCATAGATCAATAGCACAAGATATGAGAACGACCTCTATATGAGTCGTTTGAAAATGATACATTGGATTAAATAAATTGTTTGATACAAAAGCCCAAAGCTTTACTTGTTCATCCTTGTAAATGTAAAGATTTTAATACATAAAAATTACTCCAAAATGTAATGCACACAAATCATTATACAATATGACCCCCAATGTATCCTTGTTCTCGTACCTTATTGACCTGAGAAAAACATGCTTTAAAACGTCAATATAAAGTTGGTGAATTCACAGCTTTAAGTAATGTATAAAGTAGGACTGCAAGATTTCCAAGTGTATGATAAGTAACGAATACAATATCACAAAAGTAATTACGCATGCGCTAAGCTCATGACACTGAAGCTACAACATGTATGCATATGTAAATTAATGCAAATAATGTGCCCGTGTAGATGTTCAACCTGCAACATCCAAATTGTTCAGACATGGTATACATTCGTCGTTTCGGTACCGCCAAAACTAGTGAGCGCTACTGTCACACCCCAAACGGGGCCTGGACGGAATACGTGTCCGAAGGCGTGACGTCATAATATACATCACACAAAGCACGAGAGAACGACCACTAATGGACGTTTTGAAAATCATAACTCGTTGCATTATTTAAAAATAGATAAGTTTTACAAGATTCAAAAGAAATTAAACATTTGCGGAAGCGTAAGAAAAATGTAGCGGAAGCATAATTTGGTTTTCAAAAGACAGCGAGTATGAAAGAGAAATAAAGTCTTGGTAAATGGTACTCCCTCCGTCCCATAACAAGTGTCCACTTAGACCTTTTTTAGTCTTTTTTTATCTAACTTTGACCATAAATATTTTTATTTGTGTTATATAATACTTGATGAAAATTATACCATTGAAAATTCATTTAAAAACCGAATCTATTCATATAACTTTTATTAAGTATTATATAACACAAATACAAATATTTATGGTCAAAATTCAATAACAAAGACTTTGAAAATTTCAAGTGGACACTTATTATGGGACGGAGGTAGTAGCATGTAAGTAGTGAATATAGGTGCATGGCTGGCCTTGATTATCTGACCTAGCCTATTGTGGCATACTTGGAGATAACCTTTAGCATTGTTGTTTTGCGCAAGGACATGGTTGAATTCAGCTACATAGTAGAATCGTGTATCAAAAGGTTTTACCAAAATCTTCTAGTATGCAAGTTTCAAAGGATACGACTGAAAGTGATGTGTTAAGGGTGTGTTTAGTTGGGGGAAAATATCCTATTTTTCTATGAATTTTTTCATATGAAAATGGAAAAACTGAAAACCTGTTTAGTCGCACTTTTTTTCAATATTTTTCAAAAAAAAAGAATTCTTATTTTTCAATTTTAAATAGAAAAACAGAAAATCGCATTTTACAATTCTTTTTTTTTCTCTAAATAAAACCCGGTGGGCAAATGGACCAAATTTATGGTTTATACGTTTTTACCCGTTATTATACATTTTTGTACGTTTTTGTTTGTTTTCGTCTGTTTTGTCCATTTTCGTACGTTTTATGCGTTTTTTACGTTTTCGTTCGTTTTTTGTACGTTTTGTTCGTTTTTATACGTTTTCGTCTTTTTATACGTTTTTTTACGATAAATACGCTTTTGTACGTTTTAATCTGTTTTTGCACGGTTTCGCCTGTTTTTATAGGTTTTCGTCCGTTTTCATCAGTTGTGATTCATTTCGTCTGTTTTAGACGTCTTCGTCCGTTTTTATCCGTTTTCGTCAGTTTTTGTAGGTTTTATTCGTTTTCGTAGTTTTTATTCATTTTCGTCAGTTTCTAACGTTTCCATCCGTTTTTAGCCCTTTTCGTCCCCTTTATATGATTTTGTATGTTTTTATTTGTTTTTGTCCGCTTTTATCTGTTTTTGTCCGTTTTTATACATTTTGTAAGTTTTTATCGTTTTCGTCCGTTTTAATAAGTTTTCGTCCAATTTTATCCGTTTTCGTCCGTCCTTATTCGCTTTCGTCCGTTTTTATCCATTAAACGACAGTTTTTATACATCTTTCTATGTATTATACGTATTCGTATGTCGTATACATTTTTATCCGGTTTTAACCGTTTTTGTACGTTATGAACGTTCTTATACGTTTCTATACGTTTTGTCCGTTCTTATATGCTCTTTTATGTTTTTATACGTTTTTATCTATTTTTGTCCGTAATATATGTTTTTGTATGTTTTTATCCATTATCGTCCATACAAAAACCTATAAAATCATACACTTGTTACCAATTAACGTACAAAAACGTATGAAAATGTACACATACATATAAAAATGTAGGAAATGTAGGAAAATTTTTGAAAGCGAACAAAAGTGTAAAGAAAGTATGAAAACGAGCAAAACGTAAATAATGTGCGAAAATGTGCGATAACGAGCGAAAACGTGCAAAAATGAGCGAAATCGTGTGAAATGTGAGAACTGTGCGAAAACTTTAAAAACGGGCGAAAACGTAAAAAAACCATGCGATAACGTGCGAAAACGAGCGAAATCATACGAAGACGTAGAAACACGTGCGAAAAAGTAAAAAAACATGTGAAAACGTGCGATAACGAGCGAAAACGAGCAATCATGCGAAAACGTGAGAAAACGAGCGAAAAGGTGCAAAAAAAGCAAAATTGTGCGAAAACGTAAGACGTGAGAAAACGTGCGAAAACGAACGAAAATGTAGAAAGTCTTAAGGTACTTATGTGTAAGGTTACAACTTGGAAGTAATACTAGTGGGGTTTTAAATAATTTATTTCTTGTGTAAACATGTTATATCCGGCCATAAGCTTTATTAAGTGAGAAAATGAAATAAATTTTAGGTATTGGGTATAATAGTGGGTATTTGTTTGAGTATAGATGGGTATTGGTGATTTCGGGCACGCTTAAATGTATTTTTTTGCGAAACGTAAACGCTTTACGTAACCAATAAAATAAAATATGAAAAGTTATAAATTATCCTCGTAATAATTATATAACACTTGCTTGACGTAAAATTTTATTTGTTTGATGCCCGTTTACGTTGAATGATGATTTTTAGTTTACGCGATTTAACTAAACGATGAAAATTAAAAGCAAACGCGTAAAAGCCTAAAAATAAATAAAGGAAAGAATTGAGTCGTAAAATGACCTAAAATAATGGATTGTTACACGCTTTTCTTTATTAACAAGTCTTGTAGCTAGAATCGAAGTCACTCTCCTAGGAATCATGAAAATGTTCCAAGTCGATGATATCGCTTGAATTCTCTTTCTCAGATAGTTTCCTAGTTGTAAGAGTTGATTGAAAGATTCTTTCAAATTTCTCTCCATCAGAATCAATCATTTCAATCTTAATGTGCCACGCACCATCTCCTTCCTTTGGTGGCTTATTCCAATCTATTTTCTTATCAATCAAATCCTCTGATTCCCACATAGTTCCCTTGAGATTTATAGGTATAGCTCATAGGAATTCCACCATTTTCCTAAACACTATGACATCCTTAAAGGGTTTAAGTTTGGCGTCTCTAGCTATTTCCCATTCCCCAGGAAGATGGTCATTCATAAAGTCTTTCTCCATATAGTAAGTGTCACACCCCGCCAAGGCGAAAACACGAGGCGTAACGTCATGGGTATCATCACAACACAATGGTGTCAACAATAAAGAGCACTACAATACATTATGCAAAACAAAATTGGACAAAAAGTGTCATGACAATACCTAACACAAGAAAAGGGGGTCTTGTATTGAGGTAAAAGAGTCACGCCAATACAAAGACATAACAAAAATATCTCAAAACCTAAACAATCAATCACATTCAAAGTATCAATTCAAACAAAGTACGATATGAAAAGTAGGAGATAAACTTCGCATGCAAGCCTACGGTCTCACTAGCCAAGCTTCCTAACTTCACTTTCCTCAAGATGCTCACCTGAAAATGATGCTTAAAACGTCAACAAATATGTTGGTGAGAGTCATAGGTTTTAGAGACACAATTATACTTGTTTTCACTGTGATTAACAAAACAAGGTAGGACAATAATGAACTATCATGACCCTATGCTAGCATGCAATAAAATCAAATCAACACTTTCACACACTGGGTAGGCGTACCCTTTCGATCCCATGGTACCATAATCAACACTGAGTAGGCGTACCCATCAATCCAAATCAATACCACAAATAACACTGAGTAGGCGTACTCATCCGATCCCATTCAATACCAACATGTAACACATAGTCATATAATAGTCATGTAATGTCCATACATAATTAAAACACAAAATCACAGTAATGAAACATTTCAAAACATTTGTATCATTTCCATCCCAATATAAAAAATGGAAGTAAAACGGGGACTATGACAAATCACCTGTTGCACAGTTATTCCCACCAAATTCATCGCAATCAATAAACAAATTTAATACACTTGTTACACGCGATTAGGCTAAACGACCAAGTCGATGTAACAATCAATTAATGGACTACTATGACTATATCATGATTATAAACCCCTTTACCACACTCCCGATACCTTACTAATATCCTAATACCCTTAATCCATTTATTTGAGTTTTCTATCTTTTCGGTAGAATTTTGTAGTCATTCATAACTACAAATAAAATACTAAATCATCAAATTGATTTTCCTTACTGCATTCCCTACCTCCCTAATGGGTTATGAACTACTGTAATTTTTTAGAAAAAATAATATTGAGTCTAACTATTTTATAAAAATTCAATATCACAAAGTACCCAAATTCGAACCTGAACGCACACCAAAAAGTTTGATTTTTCTAAAAATACTTAGACAACTTTTTAAGAGTTGTGTTTTGAGCTGGTGTCAATAGACACATAAAATATAACCTCTGAGTTTTGGCTAATCAAGATTCAACATCTAAGTAGGGGTTTTACTCCCCGAAATCAGACCCAAATCTGACTCGAATTTATTCTTTCGACAACTTTTCTTACAAAAATCATTTGACAAACTTTCGTACATCAAAACTTTTGGTGGCTGGACTTTTTGAAAACTAGACTCTCTAAACTTAATTTTAGACATAAGATTCATACAAAAACTCATTTTTATCAATGAGATATCATTCGATTAACATGACCTAAAATTCTGCCAAACCCTAATTTCAATTCTAACGCGTTCTAGACCTAACCGATTACACCAATACGCTTCTAATCTATCCACAAACGATCCTACATGATTTAATATCATTAAATTATAGAAATTTATAAAACTTAATTATCCATCAATCAATGTTACTAATATAAGAAGAATTTAGAAGAACATGATTGAAGATCATACCTAAAACTTTTAACCGATTACACTTGAATCAACACACTTAATTCTTAATCAATTTTTTTTCTTCTTAGGGGGGGGGGTTCGGCCGATCAAAAGAAACAAGGGGGAGATGACTAAATTATGTATTTATAGGCTAACCCTAATTCCTAATCCTTATCTAATACTAGTTTGTGCTAGACTTGGACTTCTTTTTTTTCTTTTTTCTTCTTAAAATCGGCCCCCTTATTAATATATATATATATATATATATATATATATATATATATATATATATATAATTTATTATTAACTGTATATTACCACTTATTTGTTTTTTTTATAAAAGAACTTTATTAATTAGTAAACCTTTTAAATAAAATTTCATTTCATATATTACTTTCCTAATTTAGAAAGACTAATGCTTAACTAATTTAAATACTAGACTTAATTCATTCCTGAGAATACACTATATTCCTTTACGCTCATACTACAACTATTCACCAAATAACACGATAACGCATACAATTATCATTTCCATAGTCACAAAATGTGAACGAAATGAAATAGCAACTAAAACCACAACTCAATCACAATAAGATAAACACGCATCACGGATTGATATCAAATATGCATTTAGATCACATTAGCTCATAATTATAACACATATAAATACTTTAGTCAACTCTAAAGGTTTGACTAACCTGCTCAAGTCACGGTTGTCACACAATGGTCGGTCGACCATGTGGGCCGCATGTTGATCTCACTCGGTCGCCACCATTGTGGTGATGTCTTGGATGTCGGTCGACAAATACCAATTTTACTGAATATGTCGCCTGACCGACCGAGAATTATGGTGTTTGTCTTCTTTTTTTACTTCTTCTGCAACTCCAATGAGCTTTGTGATGATATTGTATCGAAAGGAGCAATGCAAGTATATAATTTGCATTGTGATATTTTTTTACTTCTTTTGCAGGGAACAAGAAAGAAGGAAAAAGACAATTTAGTTTTTTTTTTCTTCTATTTTTAAAATTTTATAAATATGCAATTTACACTATAGATATTTGATATATGTTTTTATTGTCATTTTTATTTATAAATAACTAATAAATTATGTTTACTGATATTTTAAGTAAAAAATGATATTGTTTTTTATGTATTGCTTTTTATTATTAATGAATTTTAATTTTTTTGTTAAATATAAAAAATGTAGGTCGCTTACTGTGGCTAAAAGATCGCATATAGATCGTCGAAGAAAGAAAGTTGAGGTGGCAGAATAAATGTAGATCGCTTGAGAAGCCTATATTAGTATCCATATTAGCCAAGCAAATTAGAGGGGTTAATATGTGATTATTTCCTTAGCATGTAATTAGTCGGTTAGGACTATTATTTAGCCGAATTAAATAGTTCGGGGCTTGTTAGTTTTTGACTTGTATGGCAAGTAATCTTGGGTTTCCTTCTTATATTAGGATCCGAAATCTTCCCTCTCATCACTATGGAAAGAGGTGAGGAGAAGAGGACCGTTAAACCGTTATTGTTTTCCATCGATCTATAAATAAAGTGTTTTGGTCTTTCATGTGTGTTACTTTTCAGTCATGCAAGGGCGAAGTGTGTCAATATAATCATCACAGTCACTATTCGGCATTCCAACTTCTTTCATTGGTTGAGCTGATATCCAACAATGCATGGTGTCTTTATCATAACTAGCATCTTAACCGCGCAAAGCAGCGATGATATGTGTCAAAGTTAGAGTCAATGAAAGTCAACAAAAAGGTCAAACAACCATTTTACCTATTCCATGTATAAAAACAAAAGTAGTGTTCATTTGTAATTACTAATTGATTTGTAAACAAACTCTCCCTCTTCTTCTTGTAATCTTGTAACTATAACAAACACTTGTTCAGTAGTCTGTAATTTAATTTTGAGTTCATTTCTTATTCTATGAATTCCTGATTGAGTTACCAATACCTTTTACCATTTCTTAAGTTGAGATCTAAAAGGTACATATCAATTGGTATTCAGAGCCAACGATCTTGTCACCTAGATTGCGATTTCGTTCATCAATTCATAACAACCATCACAATCCATCATCATTTTTCATATTTTTGTTTTCGCGCCAAATCTCAAATATGTTCATAAACTCTTATTTCTCCGTTTTCCAATCGAAAACACGTGTATCCGAGTCTAGTAGTGAGTTTGTCCGAGTTCTTGATTGAGTTGTTAGAAAGTTGTTGCAAAAAGTTTGTTACAACACTCTTGAAGCTATATTCTTGTTCTTAATCAATTCTTGGTAAAATGACGAGTCAAACAAGGAATGGAGTTGTTATTGATAATGAAACTAGGCAAGGGTTAAAGGATATAATTGCAAGGATAATGAGGGAAGAATTAAGGAAGTTAAGGAATGAAATGAGAAATATGGTAATGGCTAATAACAGTAGGATAGTGGTCCATAACCATGATAGTACATGTGTTGATGCAATTCAAAGTAGCAAAGAGGTGTATGTTATTCATGATTTAGGTATCGGTGCAAGATTCTTCATCAACCAACTTGTATCAGTTGTGCAATTTAAAATGGCAGATACTCTACAACAACTTATAAATTTTGAAGATAAATCAACAAGGAATGGTCTAGTGAAGTTAAAGGGAGACTATGGATATAGATCAACTGGGAATGGCTTTAAGTTTAACGAAATTATAGAAATCACGGTTGGTTTTGGTTGTCTTGAAACTTTTGTGATGGGTTCTACTAAGTTGAAGGTATCGTTGCTTAATATCATATAGATACCATGTTCACTTGAAGACATTTCCCGCTGTGCAACTTATAGAAGGTTGTAAACAATTACAAATGTCTCTTAGAAAAGAGTTGAACTCATGGGGTGGCCTAAAGTCAATTGAAGTTTTATTAGCAAGTAGTGCGAAGACATAGCTTGGAACGTTCTATTTTCAAAAGGGATTCTTGAGGACAAGAATCATTTCAAGCAGGATGGATTGATATGTGTCAAAGTTAGAGTCAATGAGAGTCAACAAAAAGGTCAAACAACAATTTTACCGATTGCTTGTATAAAAATAATAACATCAAATATTTGATACTTTTTAGTGTTAATTCTCCCCTAAAAATACTTGCAATTGTATTATAAATACTTGAATTCAATACTTTTACGGTTATTTCCTTGTTTTCAGGTAAAATGCAAGTATGTGACAAGAAACACGGGAAAACGACACAAAAATGAAGAAAACGCGGATTCTTACGAAGGTTTACGGCGTAACACCTACGATAGTGTTACGCCGTAACATATTCAAGGCAAGACACGTCACCTAACAAGCTTACGACGTAACGATATGAAAGGTTTATGCCGTAACATCATTATTATTGTAGGATGAGTCATCCTAGTCAGCGTTATGGCGTAACATGGCTAATTAGTTACGCCGTAACATATTTTATGCCTACAACATGGAAAGCCTCGTCAGCACTTTACGGCGTAACACTCTACAAGGTTACGTCGTACCAAATTCATAATCTATAAATAGAGGCCGCATTCAGCCACTTTATCAACATCCATTCCAGCACAGATCCAAGGGGTGACCAAGGCCTCTAAAGCTCGAAGAATTCCACTAGAAGTCCAAGGGATATCACTCTTATATTACTTTTGTATTTAATCGTTTATAAACCGCATCTGTAGAATTATGAGTTTTCAATCTATGATTACCTTTATTAACTCTTGCTCTGTTGTTGCCATGAGTGGCTAAGCACTTCAAGTGCTGGCCTAGTCATGAATTTACTATCATTATAATGTTTGTTTCCTGTTAAATCATGGTCTCATTAGATATCCTTTTGACTATCGTGTAACCCTGAGTTTTGGTAGTATTGCGGGTGGTTTAGATCATGTTAGTCCTGTTATTAGATTACCAATTGAACGTGGGATTAACAGTGGTACTAGGATAGGTTTTAAACCCTGTCCCTAGTGTAGGAACTAATCATGTTACCGCCTTTATCACTTAATATACTTAAAAAGCACAAGAACTCTTGCAGAGAGGGTTAATAATCTATTTATGTTATTAGACTAGTTCTTAAGGATAGTTGGGATTAATCACTATGTCTTGGTTGCCCAACCTTCGTTACTTTCAGGAGATTCGGGATCGCAGGAATTATAAGGCAGACTAAATATATCTATTCAGGTTTGTCGACTTTAGAAACCACTAATGAAACCATGGTATAACATTGCATGGGAAAACATAAGTTATAACGGTAGTAATGAATTGGCTAGGCTAGCAGGTTTTTCTTCCTGATTACTTCTATCAATTTACTTTCTCGCAGTTTACTTTCCTGTTATCTTACAAATTAATCTTAAACAATTTTCAATACGTGACATTCTCAAATTAAAACTAATAACACTTAGCTCTTAGGACGACCTCAGATTTACCATCTCTACACTACTCACGATCGGGTTCTCTGCCCATTAGTGCGTTTGTCAAGTGAATCAAGTTTTATAAATTTAAAACTTAGTAAATAAATATTAAAAATAAAATATGCATCAAGTTTTTGGCGCCGCTGCCGGGGAGCTACAATTTATTAGTTTAAATTTGTTAAAAATTTTACATTTTTCGCAGAAATGAGTAATACAGGACAACCAGAGACAACTATCGACGAATACCTAACGAAGGTCAGGGACGACAATGGACCTAGAATTGTTAAACCTTCATTTGATGAAAATATTAAATTCGAATTCTAGGGACAATATATCGACGAATTAAAAGAAAACATGTTCTTCAGAAGCAAGAACGAAGATCCCCATGAACACATTTCTAATATTACAGACATCATCAACCTTTTCCACTCTCTAAGAGTATCCAGGGACGAGGTTATGCTAATGGCTTTCCCTTTCACCTTGAAAGGAAGATCTAGATAGTGGATGAAACAATTATCCACTGGATCGATCACAACCTGGGACCTTTTCAAAAGTGCTTTTCTAAGCAAATATCGCCCTCCTTCTCAAATTATCAAGCAAATTAATGCTATTAGAAACTTTGAGAAAGAATCCAATGAACCATTGCATCTTGCATGGGAACGGTTCAACGAATCGCTCTATAATTGTCCTAAACATAAAATCAATGAACATGAACAATTACAAATTTTCTATCAAGGCTTGGTGATGACATCAAATAACGTCTATTTTATAGCATTCTTTATCCCATGTAATTAACCCATTTTGTATAGTTATTGCAAAGAATTGTTACTTAATCATTTATATCTGAGAATTGCAGTAATTATGGAGTACTTGGTTAATATTAGCAAAAGGCACGCATTCTGGAGCTTAAATAAAGATATTTTGAAGATTACTATTCTGACAACCAATACGCCATATCCATCAAGGAAGATACGGCGTATCTGTGCCTGCACTCACCAAAGACCACGAAGGAAACAAGCTCAATACGCCGTATCAAGAGAAGACCTATACGCCGTATTCAAGATATAGTATGTGAAGATTCTGGAAGATATCAAACGTGGTCCCTACTCCAAGAAACCCCAATACGCCGTATCCAACCCATTGATACGCCGTATCAAACCGACTTTCAGACAGTATAAATAGAAAAATCAAAAATGAGTTTTAAGTGTGCTAGATCATATTCTCGATACCTAAACCACAAAAGTCGATTTTTAGAGGAGAAAAAGAGCAGAAGAGGTCTTGCAATGCATTCCAATCTAAAGAAGACAACGTGTAATTTCTTATACTTTTGTAATCGTTCAGTTTTTGGTATCATTCGTTAACTCGGTTACTTTACCTTGGCTAAAACAATTACGCTTGTATTAATTATGATGTTTGAAGGCTAATACCTTCGGGTATTAGCCATTATTATGAAGATCTGAATGTTTGGTTTTGTTTATATCTCGATTGCTTAATTTATCGTTGTATGCTTGTTTATGTTTATCAATTTATACTTGTTTACGTGCTTTTGTATGCGACCTATCATTCAATTGGATCTAGTGATACGAACCAATTAATCTAGATGTCGGGATAGCTCTCCATATAGTAATTTATACATCTAGAATCATAGGATCACAAATATTGTCCTTCTAAAATCGTGCTAAGAATACGCTTCTGGCTTAACTAGTTAACGTAAATTGTCTTTGGTTTATTAAACATGTTGACTAGTAGGTGAATCTAGATAATTCAACAAATAATGTTCTGATTCCATTGGATAGTTGAACAAATGGACTACTAGTGTATAAATTGTCATTAAGCAGTAAGTGGGTAAAGTCTCTATGAGCTAGGGTTTAATAAGATCACCATTGCTTTAATCCCTAAGATAGATTATAATAAGGTAGTAAGGATGCTTTATGCGAAACTTTAATATACAAATTAATGTTCTAATGTCTTAGGATGCAGTCCTCCTAAGTCTAAGAATGATATGTCTCTTCGAGATAAGTAATCATTGCACTGAATAAACAAACCAACTTCTAATCGGATTAATGATGGCTAATACAGTTTTCTATCATAAGGCTCGACCGTTCTTTTATCTTCTGTTAATTTGCTTGCGTGAGTTAAAGTGTCTTGAATTGATTGTAGTCACCAACCAAACCCGTGCCAGTCTCTCAGGCTGAAACCCCCCTTTTACCTGTTAGAATCAGGATTAGAACTAACATAGGATTAGCATAGGTTTGACTTAGATTAGAATTAACTTAGATTAGATAACCAAAATATAAATAAATTGAGAGATTTAACCTCGCTTCAAGTGTTCGACACCCTACTTACCACGAATCTACCATCGATCGGGTACACTGCCCGTTAAAGTGTTGTTTTTTGTTAAGTCGGCAAAATATAAATTTAAAACTTGAATCATAAAAATATACACCACACAGTGACACATCAAGTTTTTTGGCGCCGTTGTCAGGGAGTGAAAATTAATCTTGATTTTTATTTTATAATTTGGTTTTTAACATTAGATGTAACCATTAGGAGTAGTGTTAATTAGATTAGTGTATATTCTTGTATATCTTGTATATTATGTATATTTGTTAGTTTAATTGATTGCTTGTATAATTTTGTGTTTAATTTAATTGTTTTCCTAATACACTGTTCAGGTCGATAACTCGATACTGCGTATCCACTTCCATTGGATACGGCGTATCAAACTTTCTATCCAATACAATGTATTCACACAACAGATTAATACGGTGTATTCACTTCTATTGAATACGACGTATAGATCATCTGGAACAGAATCAGAACCTTAGTTTTTGTATTTGATTTTCGTGCTTAATTTTTAATCCTTCTTCAGAACAAATCCTGCTGATATTTTTACCTATGTCACAGGACATACTTATCAGAGCTAGTCGATTAAAGAAGTGATGACGAACAAAGGAAAGAAGTCAAGTATGGAAACATTTGCGCCTAATGACAAAGCAGATTACTATTCTGGGATTACAAGTATTGCAGTTAACGGGAAAAATGCTTATGAACTGAAAGAAAAATTCTTGGATGATCTGCACAACAATGCTTTTAGTGGAACAAACAGGAAAGACGCAATTAAGCATATTAAATTACTTATAAACTTGTAAAAAGCTCATTTTAAGCTCAATTTCCAAAACAAAAGAAGTTCTGAATAGCTAAAAATGTGCTTAATCTATTTATGTAAAGAATTTTGAGCTTAAAACACTAGAAGTCTACTAAAAATGATGATGAAAGTAACAAACTCAGGAAATAAAGCACAAATGATTCAAAGTTAGCTTAAGCTCAAAAGCTTAATAAGCCAAACCAGGAGCAAATCTTTTGAAGACTAAATGAACTTATTTACTACTTATTTAAGCTATAAAAACAATTACCTTAAGCTAGGATTCGAATTTTAAGAAACTAGTGTTCTAACTTACTGTTTTTGGCTTTTTAGCTTTTTGAGTGACTTTTGACAGCAAAATTAAGCAATGAAATAAGCAATAAACCTAAAGATAATTCCTAATCTATATTAAGCTACATCTAAACTATATCCTACCTTAATTTGAAAAGCTAAGACCTAAGGTTACCTAGCTTAAGAATACATAAAAAGTGACAGCATGAACACTAAGGTTCCTACTGATGCACTTGGTAATGTCACACCTAAGAGCTTAAGCTGCACTAGACACACTCTATCAAGTGTGTATGAACATAAAACAAGCACAAACAAAGCCTAGAGATCCTAGATCAACTATAAGCAATCCTAATTTAAGCTAAAAAGTGCCCTGGTGCGGAGAGAGGGAAATTAAGCTCAAACTTGTGATTTACTAAAAGCTTAACTGCTAAAAACGGATTCATTACTTATTTTAAATGAAAGCACAACTGACTCAATCAAAAACTCAAACTCCTTTTGACTATTTGTGGTCAAAGCAGCTAAATCCAAACACCCCTTATGCATTGATAGGATTTAAAAAAAACATTAGAATGAAATCTTCTTAACAAAAGCTTAATACCAGATTACCACTAGCTTATATTAAGCCTAATAAACACAAATTAACAACTAATTAAACTTAGATCTAGACTTAAGAGATTATACTAGTATTTTTTTTTTGGTTTTTATAACAAGTTATATAAAAACTATGATCTATACTTTAAAAAGCAAAAACAGATAAACAATCATAATTATTAAGCTAGTTAAAAGGTAATTAAGCACTATTAAGCAACTGAATAAGCAGATAAGCAATAAGCAAGCATATAAGTGAAAATTAAGCTAGAATGGAAAATGGACAAGAAATTTAAAGGTGAGACTTACTTTATCCTCTAGCTAAACAAGAGGAACCACAAGGGCAGCTACAAGCTCCCTAGCTTAATTATAAGCTAGGGTATAAGTCCATGAGGATCCTTCCTTTATAGATCCTCCTTCCATAAGCTAATAATCCCAAAATGCAAAGGTAATAGGTTTTTTAGCTGATTTATTCTATAATAGTAAGATTAGGTTCAGTTAAGCTCAATCAAGAGCTTATAGACTCTTGAGAGCTGCAAAGGGCTTATTGAAGCTTATTGAGAGATAATTTGAGAATTGAAAGCTAAATTATGTAGAACAAAGATTTAAGAAGGAAAAACTATATTTTATTAATCACTAAAAACCTGTTACATTACTTAAAAAGAAAATTACAATGGATTTTAAAGGAAATAAGCTACAAATTATTCTAAAAGCTACCTTAAAAACTTATAAGCTAAAAAGAAAAAAGATGCCCCATGTGTGTGTATTGTGAGGGTATTTATAGCCTTCAAAGGAACCTTCTAGCCTCTGAATTCTGTTAGAAGCTTGTCCAATCACCACCCTTCATTTCACCAATCATTGGAGGCTTGATTACATCCGTTGGATCACAAATGAGCTCACACGGATTGCCAACGTGGCAATCCATGTTGAGACTCATTGTGCTTCTTTTCTGAGTGAAAATAGTACAAATCCCACCTCTCTTTGTGTTTTCTCATTTGATGACGTGTACCTTAGCTTGAGTGTGAGATGTTTAGGTCCTTTGATTTGACTGTTCTAACCTTGCCATTTCATTGTAGAGTGCTTGAATTGACCAATGAACCCCTTAATTGATGTTTACCCTTTGTTTTACCCTGGTGAATGGGGAAGAAGATGGGTGAATAGTACTTGGGGTGTTTGGCGCCATTTCAAACTGTAAACGGGTAAGTTTCATTTTAAACTTTGGCCATTTTGCATTTTCAGTCCCTGTCTTTCTTTTATCCAAATGGAGTAGTATAAAAGACTTTTGTTAATGGCAATTTCAGTCCTTGTGGTTTATAGAAAAGGGTAAATGGACTAGTGTAATGGGCTTATGGATCCGGGTGTGGCCCAATTAGGCTTAGGGACCATTTATGGACTTTTCTGAAAGTTGAGGGGTTATTTTGAGATACTTTGGGTCTTGTTGACTTTTGTTGACCAAGATTGACTGGAGTTGACTGTAGGTTTGACTTTTTTCAGGCTTTGGCTTCCGGCTTTTGATTCTTTGGCTTCTTTTTGTACTCTTCTGATTCTCGTGTCCGTGCTTGCCCGTTTTTGACTGTTTTCTTGTGATTTCTGATATATCCGTACCTGCACACACAAAACACAAATACAAGCATATTTTTGCCATTTTTGGTCTGTTTTGGGTTTAATTGGGTTATTTTAGGTATTAACGGATATGTGTATTTTACACTTATCAAAATTCCCCAAACTAAACGATTGCGTGTCCTCACGCAATATCACATGCCTTATAACCAAATACCTCAAAACTTTCCCAAACTAAACCTTTGAAAAGTAGCAAAGATTTTTGTTGAGAGAGTCATGTAACAAATTTTGTAATTCTTTCAATGTATGTTCATTATGGTATAACTAATTTGCCAAATGATAGATTTAGGTCCATGACATAAACTGATAACTTTGTTCGACATTTTTCTTAACCTATGGGCGACTTTTTCTTTCTTTTAAATATAGCTCTCGACTTTTTAGTGTTTAAGATTAAATTTAAAGGCACTTTTTTCAGTTTATTAGTAAGTTTAGGTTTTTAGAAGAATTATGAATCTCGATTAAGCTTTTTGAATTTCGATTATAGTTTATGAATTTCTATGATCAGATCAATTATATGATAGTATGTTTTAAGTACATTTTTTACAAGGTTTATGAATTTGGATTACGGTCTATATCATGGTAACCTTTTCCCCCCCCCCCCCCCCCCCCCCTTTTTTTTTTTAGTATTTTTTTCACCCCCTTTTTTTTAACAACCCTGATTTCATTAACTAATTTGTTTCTTGAGTAATTATTGGAATGAAATAAAAAGAAACAACAAGAAGAGAAGAGGAAAGAAACGAATCATCCCAAAAGTGGGAGAAGATTCTTATAGCAAAATGACTTGTTCTTTTCTTTTTCTTTGGTAATGAAATCTCTAGAAAACAAATAAATTTTAGTTTCTTATCCAAATCCTTTCGTTTCTCCCCAATGCCAGGTATATCTATTAGTTTTAACATTGCAACCCATGAGTTATTTGTATGGTTGTTATAATTGGATGGTCATGGTCTTCAATGTTTAAGTTGTAAACTATAATTTGGTTAACAACCTATTTGTAACTAGAGGTACCGGTAAATAACTTTGATTATTTGCTCATTCATATTCCAATGTTAGGTTTGAAACTTAAACAAATTTTTACTAGTTTTCAGTGTTCTCTTAAGACTTTGTAAATTAATTCTCAAAACTCCGTTGACCAGGAGTTAAAACTCTTTTGATTAAGAGTTGGCATCCCTATATATAGAGATAGACATTTTTGCATGAAACACACACCAATAGAAAACCAAAACACTTAGAAACGAAAGCATTCTTGATTTATGCCTAAAACAAGAACTGCACTTGGTTTTATCCCAAGGAGGTATTCGTGATACCCATGCATAGGGTCGAATAATATTCTTTGGAAAGTGATTACACGAGTTCAAGTGATATCAGGTAACCATCTTTGGTAATTATTAAATATATACCAACAATAACTTTGCCCGACTTATGTCGTAACCAATGTACGACTTTTTGATTCTCTTATAAGTTTGCTACTCTTTGGAACCCATCAACATGCATCATAGACGTACCCTTCTGACTGTCATCAGGAACAAACTTACCCTTATCACTTGCTGTCATTTTGTTTTGAAGTATTAAGTTAGGTTGTGTTTTGAAGTGTTATGTCTGGTATAGATTTAAATACTCTGGTTTGAGGGCGAGTGACGGTCCAATGGTGTAATTTACCCTTTTCCCGCCGAAACCTTTTCTCGCTAATTTCCAAAACGGGGACCAAACAGGTGAACAGAGTCCACTTTAGGGACGAAGAATGTAATTTATAAAACTTTTTTTGTCAGTCTTTAAAGTACAATGGCAAAACGTATATTTGGTAGCTATGCATAATTTTCATGTAACAAATTTTGTAATCCTTTTAATGTATGTTCATTATGGTATAAGTAGTTTTCCAAATGATGGATTTAGGTCGATGTGATACTAATATAGATGATGAGACGTTAAATGGGTGAGTCGAGTTGATATGCTATAAAAGACATTAAACGGATGAGTCGATGTGATATTGACATACATATTGAGACATTAAACGGATAAGTCAATGTGATATCGACATACATATTGAGACATTAAATGGATAAGTCGATGTGATATTGATATAAAAGACGTTAAACAGATGAGTAGATGTGATATTGATATAAAAGACGTTAAACAGATGAGTAGATGTGATATCGACATACATGATGAGACGTTAAACGAATGAGTAGATGTGATATTGATATACCATGTATATGATGCGACGTTAAAAAGATTAGTCGATGTGATATTGATATAAAAGACGTTGAATAGATAAATTCGATGTGATATTGATATAAAAGACATTAAATAAATGAGTCAATGTGATATTGATATAAAAGACATTAAACAAATGAGTCGATGTGATATTGATATAGATGATGAGACGTTAAACAGGTGAGTCAATGTGATATGCTATAAAAGATGTTAAACGGATGAGTCAATGTGATATCGACATACATATTAAGACATTAAACGGATAAGTCGATGTGATACTGATATAGATGATGAGGCGTAATGACATCAAATAACGTCTATTTAATAGCATCATTTACCCCATGTTATTAACCCATTTTGTATAGTTATTGCAAATAATTGTTACTTAATAGTTTATATTTGAGAATTGCAGTAATTATGGAGTAATTGGGGAAAGATAGCAAAAAGCGCGCATTCTGGAGCTTAAATGAAGATATTTTGAAGATTACTATTCTGAAGACTAATACGCCGTATCCATCAAGGAAGATGCGACATATCCATGCCTGTACTCACTAAAGACCACAGAGGAATAAGCTCAATACGCCGTATCCAGAGAGACTCAATACACCGTATTCAAAGTATGGAATCAATGTAATATTCTCGAAGATATCAAGCGTGGTCCCTACTCCAAGAAATCCCCAATACGCCGTATCCAACACTTAGATACGCCGTATCCAACCGACTTCCAGACCTTATAAATAGAAAACTCAAAAACAAGTTTTTAGTGTGCTAAATCATATTCTCGATACCTAAACCAAAAAAAGTTGATTTTCAGAGGAGAAAAAAAGCAGAAGAGGTCGAGCAACGTTATCAATTCCATAGAAGACATCGTGTAATTCCATATACTTTAGTAATCATTCAGTTTTTGGTATCATTTGTTAACTCGGTTAGTTTACCTTGGCTAAATAATTGCTCTTGTATTTATTATGACATTTGAAGGTTAATACCTTCGGGTATTAGCCATTATTATGAAGATTTGAATGTTTGGTATTCGTTTATCTAAATTTCTTGATTTATTGGTGTATGCTTGTTTATGTTTATCAATTAATACTTGAACTGGATTTAGTGAAGCGGACCAAGTAGATCTAGAGTCCGGGATAGCTCTCCATATAGTAATTTATACATCTAGAATTATAGTTACACAAATATTGTCCTTTTAGGTCTGTGTCTAGAATATGCTTCGGGCTTAACTAGTTAATTGGATATTGCCAATGGTTTATTGATCGTGTTGACTAGCAGGTGACCTAGATAATTTAACAAGTAACGTTCTGATTCCATCGGATAGTTGGATAAGTGGACTACTAGTGTATAAATTGCCATTAAGCGGTAAGTGGGTAAAGTCTCTATGAGCTAGAGTTTGACAAGATCACCATTGCTTTAATCACTAAGATAGATTATAATCAGCAAATAAAGATGCTTTATGCGGATGCTTTAATTATGACAGAATTAATGTGTCTAGGTCTTAGTATGATATAACGCCTAAGTCTTAAGAATGATATGCCACCTCGAGAGAAGAAATCATTGCACTTAATATACAAACAAACTTTCTAATCGGATTGATAATGGTTAATAAAATTTTCTTATATAAGGTTTTACCGCTCTTTTATCTTTTGTTAATTAGCTTGCGTGGGTAAAAGTGCCTTGAATTGATTATAGTCAACAACCAAACCATGCCAGTCTCTCTGGCTGAAAACCCCCTTTTCCCGTTAGAATTAAAATTTAGACTGACATAGGTTTAACATAGTGTTGGGAATTATATTTGAGTTGATAAGACAAAACATATGAAAGATGAAGGACTTAAAAGACAAAGGAGGAATTCTTCAAAAGATAGAAGATTTTGAAGATTCTAGAAGATCTCCTTAAGAAGATAAAGATAACAGAAGATATTCCTTAATGTTTAAAAGATTTAGTTGTCTAATGTTTATCTTCCTTTGTAAGTCTTGGACTCCTTATGTTATAAAAGGAGGTCCAAGACGTGTAGTTTATGTGTACACATAAAATGTAGTCGACTAAAGGTGTGTGTGTTCTAGGCGTCAAGTCTTAATGTAGACGCCTAGATTGGTTGTAGTTTAGCCTCAAGGATCTTTGATTCCTTGTTATACTTTAGATAACACGTTCTACCATTGATCAAGGTAGAATTAGGGCTTGTATTAGTCATTGTAGAGAAGATAATGATGAAAAACCTTGTCAGAATAACTTTGATTTGTTCATATTCCGATGCATGTTATTATCATTGTTATTCATCCTAGATGAGGTCTAAACAACCTCGAGCTATAAATGATCCATGAACTATCACGTATTTTAAGGTCTATCAGGTGGTATCAGAGCCACGGGGTTTGTGATCTCCTGTTGAATCATTTTAGACTCGAGAATGATTAGTTCTCATCTAGGATCACAAAGTAACAATGATATAATATGTATACGCAGCGAAAATAATAAACACGAATCAAAGTTACTTCAAGGTTTTCTTTTATTCAATACAACTCCAATTCTACACGATCAACTGTAGAACGGTTACAACTAATCTATAACAAGATCAATGACACATTGATCTTGGGGCTAATACTAGGCATCTACAATGAGACTCACACCTACACATACACCTTTAGTCTACTACATTTTCTTTGCACACAAAACAACACGTCTAGGACCTCCTATTATAACATAAGGAGTCTAGGTTTACAAAAGATAAGAATTAGAAAACAAATAAATCTTTTAAACTTTAAGCTTTAACTTCTAAATCTTCTATCTGAATAAGGAGATCTTCTAGAATCTTCAAAATCTTCCATCTTTTAAAGAATTCTAGCTTTGCGTTTAAGTCCTTTGTTTCATTCTTTTATTCACTTTGTCTTATAAAATCAAGAATCCCAACAATCTTCCCATATTTGATGATGACAAAACAAACAAAGTCGTGTACGAACTTCATCATAAAGCCAAAGTTTCCCTTGAAGTTGAGATGTAATCATCTCCCTGAATGAAACAAAATATTCTTAATTCAGACTTCCTTTGTAACATGCCACACCAAGAATCTATAAGTTACAATATGTTGTTGTGCTCAGTGTCATTATCAACAACGTGCTCAGTGTTATCTTCTATGCCACCTGATAGAACTAAAACACATGATAGTTCTTGGATCGTTTAAGCTCAGATTGTTTAGATCTTTATATCTAGGATAATGATAACAATGAACATAAAGAATATGCATAGCGGAAA
Source organism: Tanacetum coccineum (assembly GCA_026074375.1). Taxonomy (NCBI): domain Eukaryota; kingdom Viridiplantae; phylum Streptophyta; class Magnoliopsida; order Asterales; family Asteraceae; genus Tanacetum; species Tanacetum coccineum. Next base: position 67,534 of record BQNB010000564.1, on the reverse strand, counting down.
TAGCATAAGAACATTGATATCATAACAAGGTTTTCATCATTATCACTCCAATCCCTAATTCTATATGATCAGTATAGAACGGTTACATCAATGAACTGTAACAGGATCAAGTTACCTTGACCTTAAGGCTAAACACTAGGCGTTTACAAGAACCATATGCCTAGAATACACACACACATACATTTAGGTGTTTACATCTTGACACACCTAAAACTACACGTCTGGGACCTCCTTTCCAAACAACAATCAAACAAACACCACTAATCAGAATCTCTAACAACAAGGAACGCACCCAAGATATATCAATCAGCCACACATGTAACGTATTAAGGATCACATTAAATACCAAAACCCTAATTTTCTAGGGTTTGCATACAAATACGAAACCCTAAAAACATAGAAATCTTAACCAAGAATGGAATTGATTTGTTCATAAGAAAAATTCACTGTTTTGAAGAATAAAATTAGTAACTAAACCTTGCGTTGTGATCTTGATTAGAACCCCTTGATGTCGAAACTTTGAATCTTCCTTGTGTCTTCTGATTTCTTGTCACGATTTCTGCTTTCTAAATTAGGGTTTGTTCAAAACTCTAGTTCCACCAAATTCGCCTTTTATTGAAGAACAGAAAATACATACGGATAAAACCTTGTGATCCTAGATCAAGAGCCCCGTGGCTCTGATACCACTGGTTGAACTAAATATAATTAAGGAGTGACGTTGTTGTGCTAAGTGTCTCATAGAAGATAAGGATTTTGTCAAGAGGTTGCGATCTACTTATGCTTTGGTCTTGGTATGAGTTTGGAGTCACGTAGATAGTACAAGATATAAGACACAAGTTTGGGTTATTCTACTTCAGCATCAAGTTCGTAATACTTAGTTTTCTTTATCAGTAATCATTACAAAAAGCCTACAGAATTGAAGATTCACAAAATGGTTAACATATGGGTTTCAGGGGAAGCTTATTGTTAAAACGTTTAACCATTTACATGCATCATCGAGGTGAAGGTTTTTACTACTGTTAGTCATTATTACTACTGCTAGTTTAGATTTATATTGCTTGGATTCATTATTCTTATTATGCGTCATGAAGTGTAATTCAAGTCATTAGAAAGTTTTGGTTAGTAGTATGATATTGGTTTGAAGTGGTTGAAATCAAAGTTGCTTACATTCATAAGTCCCCTATTGGATTATGACAAAAAGGGGAAGAAATATTAACAGGTTGCAACTTATAGATTCTTGGTGTGGCATGTTACAAAGGAAGTCTGAATTAAGAAGATTTTGTTTCATTCAGGGAGATGATTACATCTCAACTTCAAGGGAAGCTTTGGATTTATGATGAAGTTCGTACATGACTTTGTTTATTTTGTCATCATCAAATAGGGGAAGATTGTTGGGATTCTTGATTTGATGAGACAAAGTAAATAAAAGAATGAAACAAAAGGACTTAAATGCAAAGCTGGAATTCTTCAAAAGATGGAAGATTTTGAAGATTCTAGAAGATCTCCTTATTCAGATAGAAGATTTAGAAGATAAATCTTAAAGTTTAAAAGATTTATTTGTTTTCTAATTCTTATCTTTTGTAAACCTGGACTCCTTATGTTATAAAAGGAGGTCCTAGACGTGTTGTTTTGTGTGCACAGAAAATGTAGTCGACTAAAGGCGTATATGTGTAGGCGTGAGTCTCATTGTAGATGCCTAGTATTAGCCCCAAGATAAATGTGTCATTGATCTTGTTATTAGTTGTAACCATTCTATAGTTGATCGTGTAGAATTAGGGCTGTATTGAATAAAAGAAAACCTTGAAGTAACTTTGATTCATGTTTATTATTTCCGATGCATATACATATTATATCATTGTTACTTTGTGATCCTAGATGAGAACTAATCATTCTTGAGTCTAAAACGATTCAAGGTTGTATTGGCTATTATTAATGTTTGGATCACATTATGGAAGAATGAATATTAAGGTTTCCATAAACCCTAAAAACAAAGTACATATTTTCATGTGTTCTTCTAAGAGTACATGCTGTTTTTGAGTATCGTGTTTATACAAGAAGAGTGTGAGAAGCAATAGGTTGTCGACATCAATTTGTTCTTGGACAAAAAAAGTGTTGTAAGTTGTCGACTTCAAGGTGTTGTTATGAAGATTCATGATGGTTTATAGAATTATGCTATGATTATACTAACCTGGCAGCTTACTAAAGTTGGTATTAACCCTAAAAACGCAGTAAGGACTTTTGTTAATACTACTCTTGTCACGAATGGAATAAACCTTAATTCTTTAGGGTTTCAGATTGGACGTGATGGTGTTATTGGTGCTGGAAAAGAAAAGATACGAACATCAGGTTACTATAATTTATCGTATAATATTACTTGGTTTAAAGTAGTCCTACTGCTGGAGAAGAATTAATAACTAAGGTTACTGGAATGGCAATCTATGCTGCTCGACATCATCTTAATACTGTCAGGTATACCTCGTTTATATTGCCAACACAAATTAGTGATGCTCGTTTTGTATGATTATACTACCGAGACAATTGGTGTTTTATTGATACTAAAGTGTGTCACAATAAGAATGGGAGGAAGGAGAACGTTAGTACTGCTAGCATATTATTAGTACTGCCATTACGATTTTTATTACTGCTAGTTTCACGATTGGATTTACTTAGTGATGCTATTGTATTGTGAGCTGCTAAAGGATTGTACTATATATCACGATTAATACTGCTAGACTTCTTGTTTATACTGCTTGGTTCAAAGGATAGCACGTTTGGTTTATTAGTACTGCCAAGTTGTATATTGATGCTGCTAGATTAAGAGATAAAGTTGTCAAGGGATTTAACACGAGTTAGTATTGTCAAAGAGTACTTAGTACTGATTTACAACTGCCAAATGGGATTCAAATGTATTACTACTGCTCGACAAAGTTTATACTGCTAAGGTTAGATGTTTGTACTGCTATCATATAGCAGTTAATACTGCTAGGCTTCTTTTGATAGTTAATACTGCTCGGGATTGAATATTTTATGTTGCTAGTAATATTCGATGTCGAATGACACACATGTTGGATCTCAGATTGAACAGGATGCTTTGGTTAAGGGGAAGCTGATAGATTGATTTGGTTTAAATGTTCTTAAACGTTTAAAAGGCTCGTATTTTCTTGGATTAATTGATTACGAAGAAGGTTGTTTATTACTTATTTGAAGTTAAAGTGGAGTTTTTCGAATGCGTGTTCTTATCATATCTTAAAGTGGGTGTTACACTTTGAAGATAACTTGTTCGTGCTTAGAAACAATGTGACGAAGACTTGACAAATCTAGCAAAGGTGTGTGATCTACAAACTTATGGTGCTCAATGCTCACATTTGCTATCACTTGGTATGTGTCTCATAGAAGATGATGATTTTTGTCAAGAGATTGCGGTCTACTTATATTTTACAGATTTATTTATAAGTTTGACGTCACGTGGATAATACAAGATATAAGACACAAGTTTGGGTTGTTCTACTTCAGCATCAAGTTTTTTATACTTAGTTTCTTCATCAGTAATCATTACATAGAGCCTACAGAATTGAAGATTCAAGAAATGGCTAACATATAGGTTTCAAGGGAAGCTTATTGTTAAAATGTTTAACCATTTACATGCACCACATAAGGTGAAGGTTTTTACTACTATAAGCCATTATTACTACTGCTAGTTTAAGTTTCTACTACTCAAGTTCATTTATCTTAAGGCACGTCATGGAAGGTAATTTGAGTTGTTGGAAGGCTGGATTAGAAGTGTGATAGTAGTTTGTGGTTGTCGAAATCAAAGTTGCATCTACTTAGAGTCCCCTATTTGATTATGACAAAAGGGGAAGAAGGCATTACAAAGATGATTTGCAACTTGTAGATCCTTGGTGGTATAGTTCTATTCATTCATATATATTAGCTTTAGGGGAAGAAGCTCGTGCTTATTTTAGTTTTGTCATTATCAACTAGGGGAAGATTGTTAGGAATTATATTTGAGTTGATAAGACAAAACATATGAAAGATGAAAGACTTAAAAGACAAAAGAGGAATTCTTCAAAAGATGGAAGATTACAGAAGATTTCCTAGAAGATAATTATAAAAGTTGGGAAGATTTGTTTATTTCCTAATACTTATCCTTTGTAAACCTAATATCTTTATTATATAAAGAGATATAGGTCGTATAGTTTTTTGTGTGTCAAGATGTAAAATACCAGAATAGTGTGTGTGTTCTAGGCGTCAAGTTCTCTAAGGAGACGCCTAGGTTTAGCATTTTAGCCTCAAGGATCTTATGATTCCTGTTATAGTTCATTGATGTTACCATATTATTCTGATCAAATAATATTAGGGCTTGGAATGTTTGGTAAAACCTTGTTAAATAACTTTGTTCATTATGCTATTTCCGCTATGCATATATTCTATGTTCATTGTTATTATATCCTAGATGGCTTAAACGGTCCTAGAAGATTATCAATGATTCAACATTTTTTTAATCTCCACAAGGGTACTCGTATTATTGATCTAATAATATTGAAGCATTTGGTTATATCTTTGTTCATTCAAAATTACTGTTTTATTCATAATACTTCTAGATATTAAGGTGTAGATTCCGCATACACTTTAGTATACATACAAAGTTTATACAACTAGTTATTTTTTATTTATCCAATGTAATTTAACCTTAAACAAGCTAAGGAATCGATCAAGGTTTGGGATCAACAAAGTTTGACTTTTGGAAGAAAAGAGGAGCAGTAAAGGTCTTGCAATGTCCATCAATTCATAAGAAAATTCTTGTAAACTCTTATACTCTAAATACGCGTTTGGTTCTTGGTATCATTCATTAACTTGGTTAGTTTACCTTAGCCGTTCGTCTATGATATTTGTATTGGTTACAATGATTATCAGCTAATACCTTTAGGTATTAGCCATGTTTATGACAATTTAACGTCTAGTTTATGCTTATATCGATTTCATCTTATTAGTTAAGTGTTGAATTATGTGTATCAATTTATTCTCATTTATGTGCTTAAGTATGTTACCTATCATTAAACTGGATATAGGAATACAAAATATAGAGTTATCTAGATGGCGGGATAGTTCTTTATATCTGCAATTTATATATCTAGAAGAATAGGATCACAAATAATGTGTTGTCTTAACTCTTGGTTAAGTGAACAAGTTACACTAGTAGGTGACCTAGGATTAATAAATGACGTTCTAATTCCTTGAGTAAAGATTTGGACAAGTAGACTACTAGTATATAAAGAGCCGTTAAGCAATAAGTTAGTAAAGTATATGTGAGCTAGAAGTCAATAAGATCACCATTATTGAACTCCTAAGAAATATAATAATCAACCATGAACACTTTATGCGGATAGGGTTAGTTGAGACAGAACTGCCATATCTAGGTTTTAGGAAGAAGTACCGCCTAAATCTAAGAATGATATATCAACAACGAGATAAGACAATCATTGCACTAATAAACTAAACATGCGTTTCACTTGTATTAAATATGGTTAGTACATTTTCCATACATTATGCTTGACCACTCCTCTATCTTCTAATTGTCAACTTGTATGTGTTACCCTTTATTTCCCTTGCTCAAATAAACTAAACTTTCATTTCACTTGTATTAAATATGGTTAGTATGTTTTCCCTACATTAGGCTTGACCGCTCCTCTATCTTCTAATTGTCAACTTGTGTATGTTACCCTCTATTTCCCTTGCATAAATAAACCAAAACTCATGCCAGTCTCTCAGGCTGTAGGATATCATATTTCATAGCCCGGAGATGATTCTTAGATTTGTTTAGTTTCTAGAGAGGGAAACACATGGAGAGGTTTTTCTAAAGAGATAAACTTTATGTGTAAAAGGGAAAAAGAATAATGACTAGCTACCTCTTCCAAAGTTGGAAGAGGTATTTATAGTTCTTACAAAATACAGGGTATTAGTACCCGGTTCAAAACCGAAAATCATACGATTAACTATTAAACTACGAGCTATAATAAACAGTAAAATACACGGGGTGACCGGGTCTTTTTCTAATATCTAACAATCTCCCCCTAAGGGAGGTCACCCCTGAAAATACTAAATTTAATCACTTCAATATTTAGCTCATAGACATTTGATACTTCATTTAATATCTTGTACATTTGGGGTAGTGATCTTTTGATTCATCATTGACTTGTCTTTGATTGTGATCTTGAGCTTTCTTGAAATCATCAGCCAAACTTAATCTTACATCATCTTGTAATGGATCGCCATCTTGTGCACTTGTGAATAAATGAATGATATCAGAGTTTGCGGAAGCTTTTTCACCTTTATGAGATCTTTCATAACTTCATAACAAGTGTAGGTCGAGTCTGAGCATTCGGTTATTCACTTGACATTTTTGGTACTGGGTATCTCCATCTCCATCTTTAAATTATCTTTTAATTAAACAGTTAGCAATAAAGAGAAAATTGTTTTGAAAAAATCAGTCTAAGTGTTAATTATGAAAATATTTTGTAACACTTCGAGAGTTTTGATTGTTTGTCAAATGTTCAATAACCGTCAATTCATATACTGGAATAAGTTTGATTCACGTAGAATCGCACCATCATTTCTTTCCAGTTGACACAAGTGTGATTCTTGTAGAATCGCACAAGTCACCTACCAAGAGCTTGTTTGATGTTGGCTCTAGCAAGATTTCCATCTTCATTGTGAAAAACCTTTGTTTCACTTAGATGTTCTAGCAATATCACAAGAATAATGCGTAGGACTCTTAGGATAGTCTTGTTTCCACAGTGTGTAAAAGATAAGAGAATTGGCAATGTGTCCAAACGAGATTAATTGATGATCTTTTGGCTCTAGACTCAATAGTATGTTTTGGTTTTAGTGATTAGAGGCTGGAGCTGACTGCCACCTTTTCAATATCAACTAACTTGGAGTGAGAAAGTTAATAGATTACGTGTTTAGTCTCTATGAGAAATGAAACATAAATCTTTTGAGAGATTCTGCGTGGCTAGGGAGGGTTGTGCATTGCATCACTGGGTCCATGATGTCAATGTTCAATGTCAGCAATCATCATCATGATTCTGATAGCATATGTATTGACCCGTTTTCTACCTAAGTATATAGAGGGATTCTTTCATTTCACCCTTTATCCTTACAATTCTTTTTCATTCTTCAACCCCTTCAGTGCTTACCGAGACTTCATAACTAGAACCTTGTTGGGTTTATTCAAGTACTAGGTCTATCTCATTCGACACTATTCCCTTATTCTCACTTTTTCTCCTTTTTATGTCATACTGGTATGTATTTAATTACACATACCTTTTACCTTTAAAAACAAGTTAAAATAACTAAAAACGGACTTAAAATGCCAAATATATGCTTGTTTTGCTAATTGTGTTGTGCAGGAACGGATATCTAAGAAAAGGACAAAAAACAAAGCCAAAACGACAAAACCGGACACGGAATGGAAAAGCGTGGAAAAGGCAAAGTCAAGACAAAGCCCAAGTGTGAAAAAGTCAACCAAAGTCAACCCCGACAAATCCAAAGTGAAGAAAAATAAGTTTAGGGGCTAAATTTGCCAAGTCCCTAACTTATTAAATAAAGAAATATGAAGAAAATACTTGCAAAGGCCCAATCTGCCAATACATCAAAGATATACCACAAGGGCCAATCCTGACAACACTCCAAAGCTATAACTCACAAGGACCATGGATGCAATACCCTTTATAACATTCAGCGGGTGTTTTTGCTAAATTTCCAAACTATTAACACACCAAGGACGAAAATTGCAAAACATATATAAACCTTGAGGGACCAAACCTGTTCAAACCACAAACCCACACCCTTGGATGTAAAACACTGTATATCTCTCCTATCATTTCCCGCCAAACTCTAATACCCCACCTCCTGTCCCTCTCAACCTCGTTCACCTCCCCATATCACTCCAAAACCATCACCACCTCTTACCCCACCCCCCACATGGGTCAATGAACAGCTTGGCGATCCTTGACAACCTTATTGGCCAAGAACAAATCGATGGTTGATATAATGTGAGTGGGCACTACTCAAAACCAAGGGCCAGGATTGCCCTTGTATTTATACACTCACAACAAGCACACAAGACTGTTTTTGTGTCTACAAAGAATCACACTAGGAGAGAAGACAAAAGTGGAAAACCCAAGGTCATTTTTCTATTTAAGCTCTTGTAAGCCATTGAGGCAAACTAGTGAGAGTTAGTTTTTTAGGTGTGTAATTTTCTTTGAGTTCAGTTTTTAAGTTTTTAACTTTTATGTACTTGTCTCTTTTAAGATTAATGGAAATTCAGTTTCATGTTTTACTTTTTGTTCAAAGTCCTTAAGATATCTTAAGTCTTTTAAGCTCAACATATAAGCACTTTATAAATCTGTTTTTAAACTTTGATACAAAAATTTAAGAAAAATTTAAAAGAAGGAAAAAAGTTACTGTTTGATCAAGCAAAAGGATGAATGGGCAAACTTGGATGGCTCATTGGTTGCTTAGTATAGCTTATTTATAAGCTAATGGGTAGGTTTTAGAGCTTATTTAGGTGGACATGATCCTGTTTTGAGCAAGGATCAAGGTATGCTTTCTTTTTAAATTTTTGCTTAAAAATTACTGTAGCACTGCTTATTTCTCAGCTTATTAATGACTTCTTGTGCTTATTTGTGTTTAGTTATGCTTATAAGTGCCTATTAGTTGCTCTAGTTTCATTTACTCACCATTTGCTTAAAACTGCTTAGTATAGCTTATTTCTGTTGTTAGCTTATAAGCTTTTTAAAGTGCTTATTTGTTCTTGCTTTTCACTTTTTATTATCTAATGATGCATGCTTAGTAGTTGACTTTAAAATTTAAGTACTTAATTCAGTTTTTATAAAAGATAAAACCAGTTTTTAAAATATAAGGGGGTGTTTGGTACAAGCCCAAAATGGGTCAAAACAGAAATGTTATGGGTTGGTGTCATATGGCTAACTTTGGCTTAAAGTATTAAGCCCTTTTGAGTCTGTTTTTCCAAAGTTTTTTAGTCCAAAAACTGTTTTTCAAGTTTTTATAAGTGTTCTTTAAATCTGTTGATTTTTGAAAAAGGTACAAGAGCTTATTTGGATAAGCTCTTGTATATTTGAGTTTTAGCTTCAAAGTGTGTCATTTGAGAAGTCTAAACAAGTTTTTAAAAGTGTTTGAGTAATTTGTTTACATCAAGTCAAAACTGCCAAATATTTGTTGTCACTTTTTAAAGGAAAAAGCTCTTTTTCAAGAACAAAAATCAGCATGTTTAATGTGTTTTTAGAAAATGGAATTTTGAATATAAGCTTTTCATAAGCCCCTTTTCATCTGTTTTAACTAAGTTTTTCAATTTGAGCTTATTTGACAGCTTATTTTAAGCTGTCAATTTAAGCCCCTTTTTTTAGCTCATTTCCCCTGGTGCTAGACACCCTTTTCAAGCCCACTGTTCTAGCTTATTAGGGGGCCTCAGCCCAAGCTTTTGGCTTTTCTAAAAAGCCAATAAGCTCTTTTATTAAGCCCTAGCTTTGTAGACCTTAGGAAGCACTCTAGGTAGCTTATTTTTAAGCCTTAAGTAGGCACTTTGTTTTTTTTAAGCATAGTGTAGGAAATTGCTTATTTTCTTTTCTAGCTTATTAAGTGCTTATTAGTTGTTGAATTCAGTTTCTACTTGCTTATTAGGATTCTTTGTGGACTGTGTTTGCTTATTGATCACTTTCATTGCTTATTTATTCCTAAAAGACAAAAGAAAAAGCCACATTTGCTTTTAAGCCCCATTTAAGCTTTCTGTCAATTTAGCCCGTTTTCAGCTTATGTAGTTGTTAGATTTTAACTCATTAGTGCTTATTTAGGTTAGTTAGATAATTCATTCCAGCTTATTTGTTCAAAAGTTAGCTTAGTAGTCTAAAAAGTCAAAAGCCTTAAGCCATTTTTGCCTTTAAGCTCAATTTAAGCTTACTGTCTGTTTTAAAAAGCCCTTTTTCAACTTATTTTTAGCTTTTCTCAAAAAGTTGTAGTTATAAAAATTGTTAAGCTCAAGGAGCTTAACAAGTTTGTTTGAAAAAGTTTTTGTAAAAAAAAAGGGGGAGATAAGGGGAAACCCGGGTGAGCAAGACTCGAACCCGGGCCTCTACCCTCAATACACCCCTTTTATAACCAAGCTCTTACCGCTGTGCCCTTGGGACTTCTACGTTAGAGTCCCAAGTGGTTTAGTATTTAACCCAGTTTTAGCCCTTATAGCTATAAGCTCTTTCGAGCTTATTTTCGGCTTATTTATAAGCCGAAATTTGGGTTTCTTATTTTTCTTAGGATAGTATTAGTGTAAAGAAATTTTAGTAATTTTTTCAGAATTTTTAAAAATAGTTTAGTATTTTTTATAGTTTAATTTCGTTATAAGTTTTAAAAATTCATAAAAAATACAAAAATTATCAAAAAAATATTTTTCTTTTTTAGAAAATTTTCTTTAGTCATATATTACGTAGGAAAAATAGAAAAACTTTCGTAGGGTTAATTTTACAAACTTTTGATTTTTAAAGAACGGGTCTCGGGTACGGATCTTGACTTGACTCGTTTTTGGGTCAAACGACCTCCGTTTTCAGTCTAGTCTTTTTCATTCTTCATTATTAGTCCCCTAGAGTAGTTTAGAAGTAAAAATTTCTTTGTAGGGTTAATTTTGAAGATTTTAGGTTTTTGACCCCTTGTTCGGGATTCCTGCTCTCGTTTTTCAGCTTAATTTCATAATTTTTAGGTTTTTCTCAATCGTTTTTGTTTGTTATTGATTAATTTAGCTTTCTACTCTCTCAAATCATTAATCTCATTCAAACTCCAATTTTCCGACTGTATCGATTCTCCAGCACAACCTCGTTGGGGATAAACGACCCGGGGATATTCTATACTATTCCTCGGTTTCATTGATTGTGTTTTTAAATTATACTTACTATATATATTGTATTATATATTATATATATTTTAAGGTGTAGTTTAGCTCCAATCAAATCTTTGGCGCCATTGCCGGGGAGGCTGTGAAACCGATTATCTTTACGTTTGGCATTTGTGTTTGAATCTGTGAATATTATCATTTAAAAAAAAAACCAAAAAGTACACAAATATTTTCATTTTCTTTTAGTATAATTATCATTTAAAGAAAAAAAAAACCCAAAAATATAAAACATTGTCTTAAATTATAAATAAAATTCACAAATTGGTAAAAATGCCAAAATATAATATTCTCAATTGAGGTATTATCATAATAACTTCCGTTGAACTTTTTGGTTCCCAACTCGAACAAAAGATTTAAAAACTTGCCTTCTGTGTCACTTGCGAGGTACGGTTCACCTTTTAAATGATAAACAAACTCTAAGAGGGGTATAAGGCGGGTTGTTACGAGGAACTACGACCCTAAAGGAAAAAGGTTTTTAATAGCTTTGCGCTTTCCTATTCCTCAGCTCCTTTGTGCATTTTTCTTTTCGAAGAGTTACCGAGAAGCTTGTCGATTGTTAGGTTTAAGTTGTCTTTATCGTTGTCCGTTATTCAAATAAATTTACTTTTGATAAACAAAAAGAACAAAAAAATTAGTGTAAATTTTCTTTCATAGTGTATGCACACTCGTTGCCGAACTCGCAATCTTCATAATCAACAACACTAGGCCCCACCACCTGTTGTTGAACAATTTAATCTTAAAGAACCAGTTGAAAATCCAGAACCCTTAGCTCTAATGGATGATACCCGGACTATGGCTCAGTTGCTTGAAGCACCCACCGCGGGTTACGAGGATGCCATCGTTGTGCCCGAAATCGCCTCGGACAACTTTGAGCTTAAGCACGGTCTGCTTAACCTCGTTCAAAACAAGCAATTCTTTGGACATGACAAAGAAGATCCTCATGCCCACATTCGATATTTCAACAAGATCACTTCTACGATGAAGTTCCCGAACGTCCCGAGTACGTCGGTAAAGCTTATGCTTTTCCCATTTTCCCTCGAGGGAGCAGCCCGGATTTGGCTTGAAAAAGAACCCCCTCGATCGATTCTTACATGGGATGATCTTGTTTCGAAATTCATTAACAAATTCTTCCCTCCCTCTAAAACAACAAATCTTTGAAATGAAATCACGAGATTTCAACAAAAATTTGATGAAACCTTCTTAGGGGATGCCCGCATCATGGGTTTTCAGAATTGCATCAACTCGATACATTCTATAATGCCCTAAATTCGAATGATCAAGATTCATTGAACTCCGCTGCGGGTGGTAACTTTTTGGATAAAATGCCTCAAGAATGCCTAAAAATCATCGAGAGCAAATCCAAAGTTCGTCAATCACGAAGCAAGGCAGCCCTAGATAGATCTTTTAAGCCTGTGAAGGATATAGAGCACTAATGTAATCAAAAGTAACTCTGTGAGAGACTCTAACAAAAC